>NW_026506778.1:0-24505 GCF_026875155.1 Cherax quadricarinatus
GGGGTCTCTCATAAAGGGGGACGGTGGGCTCTGGGGTCGTCTCAGGAAGGACGGTGGGCACTGGAGTCGTTTCAGGAAGGACGGTAGGCACTGGGGTCGTCTCGGGAAGGACGGTGGGCACTGTGGTCGTCCATGAAGGACGGTCGGTACTGTGGTCGTCTCAGAGGGAAACTATGGGCACTGGGATCGTCTCGGGAAAAGAAGGTGGCACTGAGGTCGTCTGGGAAGGACGGTGGGCACTGGGGTCGTTCAATAAGGACGGGGGGGGCACTGGAGTCGTCTCGGGAAAAAAAACAGTGGGCACGTGGTCGTCTCAGGAAGGACGGTGGGCACCTTGTCGTTCAGGAAGGACAGTGGGCACTGGGGTCGTCTCATGAAGGAGGGTGGGCACTGGGGCCCGTCTCAGGACGGACTGTGGCACTGGGGTAGTCTCAAGAAAGAAGGGGGGCACTGAGGTCGTCTCAGGAAGGATGGTGGGTACTGGGGTCTTCTCGGGAAAGGGAAACGGTGGGCACTGGGGTCGTTTCAGGAAGGAAGGGCGGCACGGGGGGATTCGTCTCAGGAAGGACGGTGGGCACTGGGGTCGTCTCGGGAAAGGGACGGTGGGCACTGGGTCGTCTCACAAAGATCGGTGGGCATTGGGGTCGTCTCAGGAAGGACAGTGGCACTGGGATAGTCTCAGGAAGGCCGGTGGGCACGGGGCGTCTCAAGAATGGGCGTAACAGGAAGTAAATCACAATGATTGTTTGCTGGGTTGAGCTTTGTATGATTTTTTTTGAACATTTACCGTTTCTTCTTCTTGTTTGTGCAAATACACGTCTCAGAATGCTCAGTAAGCTTGAAAGTCCACTTTTATAATACTTGAATGAGGGAGGCATCTCAGTCATTCAGTTATTAATCTCAAGTTAGGTTCCCACCGATTAAAGTTCCTAAACCAGTTCATTTTTGCTCTTACGTGAGTTTTTTTTTTCCAGTATTGGTGTAGATAGACCGAGTGATGATTAGTTACAAATGTAACAGTGTAGATATAATGTGGGAACTGTGAATACAACAAGGATAGTATGTATACACGAGAACTGTATGAGTAGTGTATTTCATCTTATGTTATGGTTGAGGCTGCTGTACACTGCAGTGATTCTCAACCAGGGGTAAATTTACCCCTTGGGAGCAAAAAATTACAAGGCAAGGGGTAAATATTTCTGTTCTGTTTTTTTTGCAAAACCTGAATAATTTATTTTTATCTAATTTCTTGTTTTTTCTGTCTCATTATAATGGCGATAAATTTTTTGTACGGAAGTAAGGAGGTAAATGGAGAAATACATCAAGCCCAGGGGCTAATGATGGAGGAAACGTTGAGAATCCCTGCTTTACAGAATCTTTGATAAATTGTGAGGGGTGTACAGCGTGCGTTGTAAGTCAGGTGTGTTGGCAAAGGTGTAGGAAAGAGGTTGTTTTGGCACTCTTTGTCGGAGCGTGGATTGTGTGGGTGGAGTGTTGAACAGTGGGGTTATGAGTCCAAGGATGTCGGAAAGCGGGTTTACTTGCAAAACTCTTAGAGCGTTAGTTGTATGGGAAGTATGTCTTAAAGTGGATTATATGGGCAGGGCTGTTAGAACATGAGATGTGTGAGCAAATGTCTTGAAGAGTGGGTTTTGGGGGCAGGGGTATAGGAGGGATGATGTAACAAATAGTGTAGATACAGCTTGATTTGTGTAGAAAGTGTACATAGAGCCTAGTTGTGTTTAGACATTGTAGATACAGTCTGCGTTGTGTAAACAGTGTAGATGCAACCTGGGTTGTGTAGACAGTTTAGATACAGCCCGACTTGTGTAAACAGTGTAGATACAGCCTGGGTTATGGAGACAGTGAAGACATAGCATCGGTTGTACAGACAGTGTAGATACAGCATCGGTTGTGTAGACAGTGTAGATTCAGCCTGACACTTGAGTAGATAGTGAGGATACAGCCTGATTTGTGTAGACCGTGTAGATACAGGTTGACTTGTGTAGACAGTGTAGATACAGGCTGACTTGAGTAGACAGTGAGGATACAGCCTGATTTGTGTAGACAGTGTAGATACAGACTGGGTTGTGTAGACACTAAAGATACAGCCTGGGATGTATAGACAGTGTAGATACAGCTTGGGTTGTATAGACAGTGCAGATATAGCCTGGGTTGTGTAGAAAGTGTAGATAAAACCTGAGTTGTATAGACATGCACATACAGTCACCGTTGGTAGACAGTGTAGATCAGCCTGGGTTGTTAGACAGAGTGATACTGCCTGTGTGGGTGTTACTGTCTGGGTTGTGTGGGCAGCTTTGTTTCTGTGTGGGATGTGTGGTTAGTAATGTTACAGTGTGGGTTGTGTAGACAGTGTAGAAATACTATGCGATGTGTGGCAAAAATTGCTACATTTTGGGTTATGTAAGTAATGTAGATACTGCATCAATTGTGTGGGCAATTGTGTAGTGTTAAAGCGTTTGTTGTCTTTAGGGTTATGGTATAAAGTGGCCCGTGTGGATAGGGATATGTGGAAACTCATCGCCGGTTGTGTTGAAGCGCTGTTACAACGTGGGTTCCGTGTTCATAGTTGGGGTGTTTGAGTAATACAGGAACGGTGTGGGTTGTAACAGTGAGTTGTAGTGTTATGACGCAGATTGTGAGGATATGAATATTACATGGTGGGTTATGTTGGTAGTTGTGTTACACCGTTCGTTGTGTGGATAATGAAGAAATAGCTTTGGTTTTATTAGTAGCGTGTTACAGCAAGAGTTGTGTTGGTAGTCAACAGTGACCGTTGTGTGGGTAGTGGTCACTGCATGAGTCGAACAGCGTCCGTTGTGTGGGTAGTGGTCACTGCACGAGTCGAACAGCGTCCGTTGTGTGGGTAGTGGTCACTGTAGAATAGAGTCGAAAATGTGTTAAAGCAAGCAAGTGCAGGTAAGATCCCAATGGGAGAGCGGGGAAGAGGGACAGACGAAGAATACGCGGAGAGGAGTGTTCTTAGTCGTAAAATAGAGCCAGGCTTGACCCGCAGCTAAGGCGATCGTGGGACAGACTGGGAAAAAAAAACGGGAAGAGAGCAAGCTGTGTTTTGGAACTGAACTTCTCCAGGCTGAGGGCTGACAACCTCAAAATTCTCGACTTCAAGGGCGATGGACCCACCACACCACCCCCACACCTCCCAAAGCTCCCGCCACCTTCTGTACTGAAGAAGCCACTGTGTAGGCGAAACGCCCCAGAACAAAAATCGCCCATCTGTTGCCTATATGTCTCACCCACCAGTCTCGCGGTAGGTGAGGTCTTTGGTCTCGAGAGCTGGAAGTTTCCAGGTCGCAGGAGAGGGCAGCAGACATTGGGAGGTTATTTCAGTAGTTGAGGAGGGGTTTGCAGTGGAGCCATTGCAAACTTCTTAAAGCTGCCCCCGGAGGGTGGTTAGCTTTGTCTTTTTTGGAAAAAGTGAAACGAAGGGCTTGATGAACTCAAGAACTTGCTAGTGTAAAGGGAAAGGTGATTCGCGGGCTACTTGACTGTTCCACACCGGGCCTTTGATAGTTCAAGCGGGTCATGGTGTCACGTTCGGGGGGGTTTTGTAGAAAGAAAGGTTTTTCCAAGAGGGTTTGGAGTCGTCGCTATCCTTCGTCGGGAGATTCGTCAGGAAATTTTTGTTAAAATTTTTTTCTACAGTGTTGTGCCCAAGAGGAGGCGGGGAGTCTAGAGTTTTTGCGGCGGGTGGTTGTTGGGGGTTGTTGAGAGGGGGCAGGGGGTCACGGGGCGGGGGTTCAGAGTTTTTTTTGGGGGCAGAGTTAGGTTTTGGGCCCCTGAAGTTGATGTGAATTTAGCGATTTTTTGGGAAATTTTTAGGAAATCCTGTATGTTGGCAGTCAGGAAAGTTGAAACGATGTTGTTAAGACGAAATTTCGTTAATTGGGGTTGAATTGCCGGGGTTTGCGCATTGCAAGGTGTGCATACATCAGATACAACACCTTAGAGGGGCAGCGTCAGGGAGTGCAGACGGGAAATTGCTGGTGAGAGACTCTGTGTGGCTTGTAAATTCTGGGTGTCCGATGGTTTTGAAATGGCGGTCTATGTGGGCGTTTGGGGGAATTTTCTTGGTTTCTTCTTTTAATTTTTTTTTTTTTTTTGACATTCTTTTTTTTCGTAGGGGCATTTTGCTGCAAGGGTATGAGAGTACCCTTGCTTAAGAATGTTGGGGTGGCATTGGTGGTGGTGCGGCTTTTAAGTTATGACCTTTTTTTCCCCCAAGTAAAAAGAAATTTTTGTCTTTATTGGGGCGTTCTTGTTTAATGTTTAAAAAGAACAGATAAACAGGGGGAGACAGGGGCAAAACGTTTAGGTTCAATGTGGGGGGATTATGTGGTAAAAATACTTCCATTACAATTCTTGGGAAACCTATCTTGTTTTAAAAGGTTTTTTGACATAGATGACGCATGGGAATTGTGTTGGTGTCTACAGAGGCCCCGGGTGTTTTGGTCTTCGAAAGGTCTCAGTTCATCCCTTTTTGGAATGATGTGTTATTTATCCAATTGTTTAACAAAAAACTGAACGTTTCCCAGAAGGGGGAGACGGTGATATATGAATTTTCGGTCCCTAATGTGTTCATGCAGTGTCGTCCAAAGTTTAGCTTCTTCATTGTCGTCGGGCAGACCAATAAAGGAATCCCTTTAGTGAGTGGGCCCGGAATTTAAGAGTAGGGAGGTCCCAAGCGGGAGCAAAAAATTTATAATCATTTATAACACCACTGCTGGTTTGATTTTAACACGAGAGCGAACATTTTCGAACAGGTAAGGGTTTCCCTCCCCAACGGGGGTCGTGTGAAAGATGTATTTGAATATGGGTTGTGTTAGAAAAACACGTAACAAACACTATGAGAGTGGCCCGCGTCAGTCGCCGTAAGGTCACAGACCCTGAGCTGCTTTGGGGATTAGGTGGGCGCTTTAAAAAACATGGCTTGCTTTTGCATGTTTTTAAAAAAAGAGGTTGGGAGTTGAAGGAGGAGGGTCTTGCTTCTCCAGGGTTAGGAGGGGTGAAGGTCCACCTCAAAAGGGGCTGGGAGAGAGTGCGACGTGGCCTGGAGTTTGTGGGAATGAGGCTTCTAGCAGTGATGTGCGTCTTGTCTCTCACTGTGAGGAGGCTGTAGTTGGGGCTGCTATCCTCCCTGGGAATTAGCCAACCCGGGCGTGTAGTTGTGGGAGGTACAACGCTACCAGCTTTGTTTGCATCCAGCACCAGCTACAAGATGCGAGTGTTTCAACATAATGGGAGGCGCATCAGAGTAACGGAAAGTTAAGAGTGAAGATTCTGAAGGTAGGAAATCGCTTCTCTCTGTTCTTCAGATGAATGTTAACTTCAGTGGCCCAAGTGAAGGTAAGGGTACTAACTGCCTCTTGCTAAAGAGGTAAGCGTAATCTTGTGGTTGAGACTCTCAGGTAATATATATTACCGTGCTTTTTGTAATAGGACAAGAAGATTAAGATAGAGTGTGGCATCCCTGGAAGCTTGTGTTTGGGGACATTGTCAACAGCTGGATAATAATCATGACAGGTAATGTGAACAAGCCATTATCTGTCTCAGTGCTGGTGGAAATGATTATTGGGAAGGGTAGGAAGAAACTGCTAGATCATACAGGTCACTATAGATTTCATTAAGTCTAAGGGAGGATCCCAATCATATGTAGCATCTTGCCTAGAAGGGAGAGGAAAATGAATGTTTGTCTAGGGCAATTGGTGTAATTGCTAGCTAGACAGATACTGCAAGGAACTTGCAATCCCATTTCATTGACAACGGAACACTTTTAATGCAAACAGGATATGTATGCAAGGGATGGGGTACATCGCTCTGGGGCTGGGGTGGTCGCACTTGCAGACTCGATTGAGAAGGCATTGGGTGAAATGCCTATGATTTTAAAAACGATTGGAAGATAGAGGTATGGTGTGTGTGAAACAAGAAGGTTGCAGCAACCCTTGGTTGGAAACAGTAAATGTATAAAAGGCATTCAGCATGACGTAATAAATATCAGACAATTCGATCAGGTCAGCAAACAAACAGGTGGACAGCAGAGGGCAGCAAGACTATGCTCCCTTAAGGTTTACTAACAATAGCAGATGTAAGAAAAAATAAAGATAAATGAGCTAAGAATAATTGCAAGATGCGAAACATAGATAATAATGCTAAAACCGAGACTCTGGCTCAATCTGGGAAAGATAGAGAGATGCCCTCTGAATTCACATACAAGGCTATAAATTATTCCACACTGACATGTCAACAGGCACGGTGGTGGAGTAGCGATGTATGCAAGACAATTTAAATTGTTGTGGTGTTAGACAAGATATTAAATAGAAGCGTCAGTCACTGAATCTGTTTGTGTTACAGCTTCTCGAGGGCCGAGAAAAACTAATATTGGGGTGTGATTTACAGTGGCCCCAAATCTTGATAGGGAGTGCAGTAAACTTCAATGCGGACGAAAATTCGTAATGGCAATCTACATACAAAATGTTGTGTTAATGGGAAGATTTCAACTATAGACACGATTGGACTGGACAATTTGACAGGACATTTAGAGTCGTGACTTTTCTTGATACGAATCCAGATGTTCTTTTAAAACGAGTCTTGTGCCAGAGGCCAACAAGGGGAAATAACCTCATTGACAAGGTTCTTGCCAGTAGGGAAACACTAATTAATAATCTTGAGGTTAATGATGACCTTGGGAAAGTGTCTCACAAATCCCTCAGTTTTAATATATCATGGAATCCCTAATAATGGCAAAATCAAGTCTCCGTCCCTGACTTTCGCTGCTGATTTCATAGACTGAAAAATTAACTTAGTGCTGAACTGGAATGACCGACTAAGGGTCATGGTAGGTGTGTGATGGTTGCCGATAGATGCTTTCCTAAGGGCATAGTTCTAGCTGCTCAGGTATCAATTAAAGTTCCAAATAGGAAATCAGATCAAACAAAAATATCCGAAATGGATGAAAAATAGATTAAAATAGCTGATTGGTCAAAAGAGAGCATATATAGGCATATAAAAGAGAGGAGGGGCAATTGAGAAATCGATATATTCAGGGGGGAAGAAGAATAAAAAAGAATTAGAAAGCAAAAAGAGATTATGAGGTTAAAGTTGCAAGAGAATCGAAGACTAACCCAAGAGGATTCTTTCAGATATACAAAGTAAGATCAGGACAAAACGGGGCCCACTCAAAAGTTCCTCGGTCAGCTCACTGACAGTGATAAGGAAATGTGTAGAATTTTTACACATATTTTCCTCTCAAGTTTTTACCACAGGAGGATACCAGCGATATTCCAGTAATGATAAATTATGCTAGAAACAGAAACATATAACTGTCGCGATTAGTCACAAGTTGACATGGTCCTTAGGCAAATAGATAAATTAAACCTGAACAAATCCCCAGGCCCCTGTTGAACTGTATGGCAAGGTTCTAAAGGAATGTAAAGAGGAGCTTAGCCACACCTTTGGCTAATCTTCACATATCACTACAAACTTGGCATGGTGCCAATAAGTGGAAAATGCAAATGTGATACCTATTTCACAACAGGTGACAGGTCCCCTTAGCTTTCGAACTATAACCAATAAAGCCTAACCTCCATAGTGGGAAAATTTATGAATCAAAAATTCCAAGGCAGTTCGTAGCACCTGAAAAGCATAAATTAATCAAAACGAATCTCAGCATGGTTTTACAAAGGGGCGTTCCGCCTTACGAATTTAATAACGTTTCACTAAGTAATTTGAGGAGGTAGATCATGGTAAGAATATGATATTGTGTATATGACTTCAGTAAGGCTTTGACAGGGTCCCACATCAGAGACTATTGAGGAAAATAAAGCACATGGAAGTAGAGGAGAAATTTTTTTCCCTGGATAGAGGCATGGTTGACAAATAGTCAGCAAGAGTTTGCAACAAATGGGGCGAAATCAAGAGGGAAGCGTCCACGAGCCGGTGTTCCACAGGGGCAGGTTGGGCCCCCTGCTGTTCACAAATCTTACATAAAACGACATAGATGAGGGCATAAAGAGCGACATCGCAATTTGCCGATGACACCAAAATAGGCCGTCGAATTCCTTCTGACGAGGACATACGAAGCACTTCCAGGAAGATTGTTAGTAAGACACATATCAACAGTTAGGTATCTTAATTCGAAACGTTTCGCCTACACCGTAGCTTCTTCAGTCGAGTACAGAAAGTTGAGACAAGAAGCGAAGGATACTTGAAGACGATTATTCATCCATCACCCTTAAAGTTTTGAAGGTGGTCAGTCCCCAGCGGATAAGAGCCTTGTTCCATAGTATGAAACAATTATGGAAATGAAGTACAGGATGAGCCTAATAGCGCCAAGAGGTGAGACGTAGGCCAACTAGCAGAGGAAAGAACTCAGATGTTGGGAAGTCAGTCCCCTCAAATCCAGGGCCGTTCCACTAGTAGAGGTTGTCGAAGTTGTTGTAGTCTGTACCAAGATACCCTTGTGTTCAGTGTCTGCGCAGATTGAACATTTAAAATGGTATAAAATACGACAGGTTGTTAGGTAAAGACACATATGGCAACATTAGGTATCTTTATTTCGAAACGTTTCGCCTACACAGAGGCTTTCTTCATCAAGTACAGAAAAGTTTGATTAGAAGCAGTACTCATACATGAAGATCAAGTAATCAGACCATCACCCTTAAAGAGTTTTGAGTGGTCAGTCCCTCAGTTCTGAGAAGAGCATAGTTCCATAGTATGAAACAATATGGAGATGAAGTGACAGATGGAGCCTATATAGCGCCAAAGGTGAGACATAGGCCATAAGAAAGGTAAGAACTCAATGTTTGGAGGTCAGGATCCCTCTCAAATCCAGCCGTTCTCGAACTATAGAAGTTGTCGAAGTTGATTGTAGTCCTGTAGCAAATACCCTGAGTTGCAGTGTCCCTGACAGATTGAACATTAAAATGGTATAAAATACCGACATGTTGTTAGGTAAGACAAATATGCAACAGTTAGGTCTCTTCAATTTCGAATACGTTTCGCCTACACATAGGCTTTCTCAGTCCGAGTACAGAAAGTTGATAGAACAGAAGATACTTGAAGACGATGTAATCAGTCCAACACAGCTTAAAGTTTTGAGGTGGTCAGTCCCTCAGTCTGGAGAAGAGCCTTGTTTCCATAGTACAAAACAATATGGAGATGAAGTGACAGGAATGGAGCTATATATAGCCAAAGAGGATAGAACTAGCCCCTAGAAGAGGTCAGAACACAGATGTTGGGGAGGGGGTCGGTCCTCTCAAATCCAGCCGTCTCACTATGTAGAGGTGTCGAAGTTGATTGTAGGATCTGTACAAAAACCCTAGTGTAGCAGGTCTGACAGATTGAACATTAAAATGGTATAAAATACCGACAGTTGTTAGGTAAGACACAAATGGCAACATTAGGTATCTTTATTTCGAAACGTTTCGCCTACACAGTAGGCTTCTTCCAGTCGAGTACAGAAAAGTTGATAGAAGCCAGCTCACCTCTTGGCGCTATATAAGGCTCCATCCTTCACTTCATCTCCATATTGATTTCATAACTATGGAACAAAGCCTTCTCCAGACTGAGGGACTGACCACCTCAAAACTTTAAAAGGTTGATGGCTGATTACTCGTCTTAAGTATCCTTCTGGCTTTCAAATCAACTTTTTCTCCTGTACTCGACTGAAGAAGCCTACTGTGTAGGCGAAACGTTTACGAAATTAAAGATACTAAATGTTGCATATTTCTTCCCTAATCAACCTGTCGGTATTTTATACCATTTTAATGTTCAATCTGTCAGACACTGCCAACACAAGGGTATCTTGGTGGCAGAACCTACAATCAACATGACAACCTCTACTATGAGAACGGCTGAATTGAGAGGACCTGACCTCCCAACATCTGAGTTCTTACCTCTTCTTAGTGGCCTACGTCGCACGCACAAGCGCGCCGCTAGAAGGCTACCGATCCTGTCACTTCATCTCCATAATGATACATATTCTATGGAACAATGCTCTTCTCTAGAATGAGGGACTGACCACTCAACACTTTAAGGTGAGATGAACTGATTACAATCGTCTTCAAGTATCTTCTGCTTCTATCAACTTTTCTGTACTCGACTGGAAGTTAGCCTACTGTGTAGCTGAAACGTTTCGAATAAAGATTCTCACTGTTGCATATGTGTCTTACCTAACAACATGTCGCATTTTATAACCATTTTAATGTTCAATCTGTCAGACACTGCAACACAAGGGTATCTTGGTACAGACCTACAATCAACTTCGACAACCTCTACTAGTGAAGAACGGCTGGATTTGAGAGGGACCTGACCTCCAAACATCTTGAGTTCTTACCTCTATAGTGGCCTACGTCTCACCTCTGGCTCTATATATGGCACCATCCCTGTCCATCATCTCCATATTGTTTCATAACTATGGAACAATGCTCCGTCTCAGACTAGGGACTGACCACACTCAAAACGTTAAGGGTGATGGACTGATAACATCGTCTTCAGTATCTTCTGCTTCTATCACTTTTCTGAACTCGACTGAAGAAGCCTACTGTGTAGGCGAAACTTTCGAATAAATATTACCTAACTGTTGCATAGTGTCTTACCTAACAACCGGTCGTATTTATACCATTTATGTTCAATCTGTCAACCCGCAACACAAGGGTATCGTTGGAACAGAACACTGCAATCACTTCTACAACCTCCACTAGTGAAGAACGGCTGGATTTGAGAGGCCTGACCCACCCAACACTGAGTTCTTACCTCTTCTAGTGACCTACGTCTCACCTCCTGGCGCATATAAGGCTCCATCCTGTCACTTCAACTGCATATTGTTTCAATCTTTGGAACAATGCCTTCTTCTCCAGACTGAGGACTGACCACCTCAAACTTAGGGTGATGGACTTTTACATCGTCTTCAATATCTTTGTGGTTGGGGTGGTGGGCTGGGGGCTATCACCATAACTTTCCTCTTCCTGCCGCCGCCACCATAGACGGCGCCCCCGAAACTGCCCCCGCACCCGGACCCCAGTAATCCACAGATACAAAAAAAGCAAGGGAGAAAGGCAACAAAAGCCGAGCAAAAAGAAAACGGAAAAGACCAAACCTCTTCAGGAAGACCAACAACTAAACCGCAACCAATTACGAACCCCCTCCATACCAAAAAATACCATAACCTCCAGTCGGTATTTTCATACAATTTTACTTCCCTCAGTCAGACACTGCAACACAAGGGTATCTTGGAACAGACAATACTCAACTTCAACAACTTCTCCACTAGAGCACGGCTGATTGAGAGGGACCTTGACCTCGCCACCATACTGATTTCATACCTCTCAAGTGACCTACGTCTCACACCTGGCGCTAATAAAATGGCTCCATCCTGTCACTTCAACTCCATATTGTATCAAACTTTGGAACAATGCTCTTCTCGACTGAGGAACTGACCCCCTTCAAAACTTTAAGGGTGATGGACTGATTACATCGCTTCAAGTATCTTCCAGCTTCTATCAACATTTCTGTACTCGACTGAAGAAGCCTTCTGTGTAGCGAACGTTTTTCGAAATAAAGAATACCTAACTGTTGCCATATGTGTCTACCTAAAACAACCAGTCGGTATTTATAACAATTTTAAGGTTCAATCAGTCCAGACATTGCAACACAAAGGGGGGGTTAAAATCCTGTTTGGTAGCAGACCTGCAATCCACTTCTACAACTCCACTAGTGAGAACGGCTGGATTTGAGAGGGACCTGACCTCCCAACATCTGAGTTCCATACGTTACCGCTCTTCAATGGCCTACGTCCTCACCCTCCTGGCGCATATATAAGGCTCCATCCCTGTCACTCAACTGCATAATGTTTCAAACATTTGAACAATGCTCTTCTCCATAATGAGGGACTGAAACCACGCTCCAAAACTTAAGGTGATGGACTGATTACATCGTCTACAATACTTCAGGTGGAGGTGCAACGCTACCAGCATGAGGAGCAGTCCAGCACCTGCTACAAGAGGCGAGTGGTACCTAGTAATGGGAGAACTCCGAAAAAGGAAAGTTAAGAGTGAAGATCTAAAGGTAGGAAATTGCTTCTCTGATTCTTCAGGAATGAATGTACTTCAGTGGCCAGTGGAAGGGTAAGGGTACACTAACCCTCTAACAAGGTAAGCGGCATTCTTGTGGTTGGTGACTCTCATGGAGGCCAGGGAAGGAGGAGGGGAGGGGAAGGGGAGGGCAGAGGGAGGGTTGGGGGAGAGGGGTGGGGGGAGGCAGGGGCGGGGGGGGGGGGGGGGGGGGAAAACAATATATGACCGTGCTTTATGTAATAGGAAAAGAAGCATAGATAGAGTGTGCCTCCCATGAGCTGAGTTGGGGACCTAGTTAGACAGGCTGATCACTATCATGTCAGTAATGGAACGAGCCCATTATTTGTTTTTCAGTGCTGGTGGAAATGATGTTTTTTGGGCAGGGTAGGAGAGAAGAGCTTCTAGTAAGTACAGGTCACTACAGAGATTCATTAATTCTAAGGGAGGGGTCCCACTCAAATTTAGCATCTAGTCTAGACGGGTAGTAAAGGAAATGAATGGTTTCTAGGCAATTGGTGTAAAAAGCTGCTAGACAGATACTGCAAGGAACTATGCAATCCCATTCATTGACAACTGGAACAGCTTTTAATGTGCAACATGCTATGTATGATGCAAGGGAGGGGGAACATCTCTCTGGGCTGGGTGGTAGCACCTTGCAAACTCAATTGAGCAGCGCCATTGGTGAAATGCCTATGAATTAAACTGATAGAAGATAGAGGAATGGTGTGTGTGAACAGAAGAGGTTGCAACACTAGGGTAGAATCAGTAAATGTATAAAAGGCATTCAGCCTGAAGTTATAAATAAAGACAATCAGATCAGGACGCAAACAAAGGGACAGCAAGGACAGCAAGGACTAGCTCCCTTAAGGTTTAACTAATCTAATGCAGGAGTGTAAGAAATAAGATCGATGAGGCAAGATTAATGTAAGTGCAGGAAACATAGAATAATGCATATAACAGAGACCTGGCTCAATCTGAAAGATAGGAGATGCCCTCAGAACTGTCACATACAAGGCTATAAATTATTCCCACTGACAGGTCAACAGGAAGGGAGGTGGAGTAGCGATGTCTGTCAGAGACCAATTAAATTGTTTGTTATAGACACGATAAAAAAGAAGAAGCGTCAGCCACTGAATCTGTTTGGTTACAGCCTTCTCGAGGCCGAGCAAACCTAATATGGGTGTACTGATTTACCGTGCCCAAATCTTGAAAGTTGAGTGCAGTAAACTTCTATGGGAACGAAATTCCGTAAGGCATCTATATACGAAAATGTTGGTGTAATGGAGATTTCAACTATAGTCAGATTGTGCAAGAAAGGTATAAAATACCGACAATAATGAAAGTTAAACACAGGGTCAAATGGGGGGGGGAGGGGGGAAAAAAAGGGGGGGGGGGGGGGGGGGGGGGGGGGGGTAAATGGGGATGCGATATCTTTATTGTAGACGTTTCGTCGCAGCCAGTACTTTATCAATACAGATTCTAGGACATAATAGGAAGACAGGGAACTGATTACCTCATCTTTTGTATATAGTGCTACTGCTTCCTATTATCCCTAGAAGTCTGTATTGAATTAAAGCCACTGTGGCAAAACGCTACTATAAAGATATCAGATGTTGCACATGTGCCTTAACTTTCATATAGACAGATTGAACTGGAGCAATTTGACAGGAAATTTTGAAGACAGGTGACTTCTTGATACGAATCCCAGGATTGATTTTAAAACAGTTGGTGACAGACCCCACTAGAGAAAAACCTCCTTGACTTGTTCTTAACCAGTAGGGAATCACTAATTAATAATCTTGAGGTTAATGATGAGCTTCGGAAAGTGATCACAAATCACTCAGTTTTAATATATCATGGAATTCCCCTAATAATGGTAATCAAGTCTCCGTCCCGACTTTCGCTTGGCTGATTTCATAGACTGAAAAATTACTTAGGTGGCTAACTGGAATGACCTGACTAAGGGTCCGGTAGGTGGTGAATGGTTGCCGATATGAGCTTTCCAGGCGTATTCTAGCTGCTCTCAGTCAAATTAGTTCCAAACAGGGAAATCAGATAAAACCAAAATGATCCAAAAAATGGAAGAACATAGATAAAATATCTGATGTCCCCCAAAGAGAGCATAATATAGGCATATCAAAAAGAGGAGAGGGGCAATTAAGAAATCGATATCTTCGGTTAAGAGAGAAATAAAAAAAAGGGATTAAAAAGCAAAAAGAGATTATGAGGTTAAAGTTGCAAGAGAATCGAAGACTAACCCAACAGGATTCTTTCAGGTATACAAAGTAAGATCATGGACAAGATAGGCCCACTCAAAATTTCCTCGGGTCACTCACTGACAGTGATAAGGAAATGTGTAGAATTTTTACTTTAACACATACTTCCCCTCAGTTTTTACACAGGAGATACAGCGATATTCCAGTAATGATAAATTATGTAGAACAGGACGATAATAAACTGTGCACGATTAGGGTCACAAGTACAGGTCCTTAGCAAAAAGATAAATTAAAACCTAACAAATTCCCAAGCCTGATAACTTTATGCAAGGGTTCTAAAGGAAGTAAAGAGGAGCTTAGCACACCTTTGCTAATCTTTTTACAACATATCTCTACAATCTGGCATGTGCCAGATAAGTGGAAAATGCAAATGTTGATACCATCTTTCAAAGTAACAGGTGACAGTCCTTAGCTTCGAACTAAAGACAATAAGCCTAACCTCCATATGGGAAAAATTTATGGAATCAATAATTGCGAGGCAGATTCTCGTAGCCACCTTGAAAAGCATAAATTAATCAACGAATCTCGCATGTTTTAAAAGGGGCGTTTCCTGTCTTAAACGAATATATTTAACTTTTTTCACTAAGGTATTTGAGGAGGTAGATCATGGTAATGAATATATATTGTGTATATGGACTTCAGTAAGGCTTTTGACAGGTCCCACATTCAGAGACATTGAGGAAAATTAAGGCACATGGAATAGAGTAAAATTTTTTACCTGGCTAGAGGCATGGTTGACAAAATAGGCAGCAGAGAGTTTGCAATAAATGGGGAGGAACTACACGTGGGGAAGCGTCCAACGAGCGGTGTTCCACAGTGGTCCAGTGTTGGCCCCCTGCTGTTCACAATCTAACATAAACTCCATAGATGAGGGCATAAAGAGCGACATCGGCAAGTTTGCCGACGACAACCAAATAGGCCCGTCGAATCCATCTGACGATGACATGAAGCACTCCAGGAAGATTTGAATAAACGATGCAGTGGTCGGAGAAGTGGCGATGCAGTTTAATATAGACAAATGCAAAGTTCTAAATTTGGACAGGACAATAACCATGCCACATATAAACTAAATAATGTATATCTTAATATTACGGATGCGAAAAAGATTTAAGGAGTCTGGTTAGCAGTAATCTGAAACCAAGATCAACAGTGCATAAGTTCGCAATAAACTAATGAGAATCCTTGGCTTCATAATCAAGAAAGCATAAATAATAGAGTCCTCAGGTTGTTCTTTCAACTCTAACACATCCATGTTAGGCCTTCATTAAGATTATGCAGCTCTAGTTGTAAGTCACATCGTATTACAGAATGGATATAAATTCTCTGGAAAATGTGGCAAAGGAGGATGACAAAGTTGAACCCATGTATCAGAAACCTTCCCTATGAGGATAGACTAAGGGCCCGAATCTGACTCTCTAGAAAAGACGTTTGAATAGGGGGGATATTATTGAGTGTATAAATTTAAGACAGAATAAATAAAGGGATGTAACTAGTGTGCTGGAAAATATCTAGCCTAACAACGACCGCAGCAATGGATTTAAGTTGGAAAAATTCAGATTCAGGAAGATATAGGAAAGTACTGTTGTAATAGAGTAGTGGATGGTGGAACAAACTCCCGAGTACAGTTATAGAGGCTAGAACGTTGTGTAGCTTAAAAATAGGTTGGATTAATAACATGACTAGAAATGTGGGTGGGTGTGAGTTGGACCTGATAGCTTGTGCTACCAGGTCGGTGCCGTTTCCTCCCCTTAAGTCATTGTGACCTGACCTGACTAGGAGGTTGGGTGGCATTGGCTTAAGCCGGTAGGAGACTTGGACCTGGGCTCGCATGGGCCATAGGCCCCAGCTGCAGTGTCTTCGTTCTTATTTCTATGTTCTAAGTGTAATTGTGTGGGCTGTGTGTCACTGTGTGGGTTTTGTGTGGACGGGAGTGTTAGTTAACTGTGAGGTTTGTGGGCAGTAGTGTTACTGTATGGTTGAGTGGACAGTTGTTTTGTTACTGTGTTGGGATGTGTGGACAGTGTTGTATACTGTGTGGGTTGTGTGCGCAGTAGTGTTACTGTTGGTTGTGGGACAGAGTTGTACTGTGTGGGTTGTGAGGATCCTAGTATACTGTGTTGGTTGTGCGGCAGTGGTGTTACTGAGGACAAGGTATGGTAAACCGACAAGAATGTGTTTCGGTGTTGGTTGTGTGGGTGTATTGTTATTATTGGGTTGTGTGGGCTGTGTGTTACTGTGTGGATTGTGGGTGGTATTGTTACTGAGTGGGCTGTGGTGGTACTGAGTGATTGTTTTGAGGCAGTGATTTACAGTGTCACTTGTTTGGGGACGCGTGTTACTACTATGTTTAAGTGTGGGCCGAGGTTTCAACTGTTTGGTTAGTGTTGATGCGGTGTTCCTCCCTTAAGTGACGTAGCT
Organism: Cherax quadricarinatus; assembly: GCF_026875155.1. NCBI lineage: Eukaryota > Metazoa > Arthropoda > Malacostraca > Decapoda > Parastacidae > Cherax > Cherax quadricarinatus. Next base: position 16,808 of record NW_026506778.1, read on the forward strand.
GACACTGCTCTCCATAGCCAGTAGGCCCTGCAGTGTTTCATTCTTTCTTAATTCTTATGTTATCTGAGTGGGGTTGTGTAGACACATGTGTACTGTGTTGGGTTTGTGTAACACTTGTGTTTTTATCTGTTGTTGATTGTGTGGGCAGTGATGTACTGTGTGGTTTGTGTGGAAACTTGAGTTACTCTGTTGGTTGTGTGGACAGTGGTGTTACTGTGTGTGTTTTAGGTAATTTTGTGTAACCTGTGTGGGTGTGTGGGCATGGTGTTACTGAGTGGTTGTGTGGGCAGTGAGATATTGAGTGGCTGTGGGCAGTAGTGTTATTGTGTTGGTTTGTGTAGGCAGTGGTGTTACCCTGTGGGTTTGTGGACAGTGTGTTACGTGATGAGCTTTGTGGAGTTACTTAGAGTGGTTTTGTAGATGTTGGAGTTACTGTGTAGATGTGTGAGCATGGTGTTACTGTGTGGGTTTGTTGGGGCCCATGGTGTTATTGTGTAGGTTATATGTAGCAGTAGTGTTACTGGATGGGATGTGTGGGCATTGCTGTTACTGTTGAGTTGTGTGGGAACAAGTATAGTTTTTTTTGTTGTGTGGGCCTAGTGGTGTTACTGGGTGTCATAGTTTCTAGCTGCTCAGTCAAATTAGTTCCCAAATAGGAAATCAGATCAAACAAAAATGACCCTAAGAGGGATGCAACAATAGATTAAAAATCTAATTGGACAAAGAGTGGCATATATAGGCAAATCAAAAGAGGAGAGGGGCAATTAAGAATCGATATATTTCAGTTAAAGAGAGAAATAGAAAAAGGGAACTTAGAAAGCAAAAAGAGATTATGAGGTTAAAGTTGCAAGAGAATCGAAGACTAACCAAAAGATTCCATTCAGGTATACAGAAGTAAGATCAGGGGACAAGATAGGCCCACTCAAAAGTCTAGGGTCCTCACTGACAGTGATAAGGAAATGTGTAAATTTTTAACACACACTTCCTCTCAGTTTTTTACACAGGAGGATACCAAGCGATATTCCAGAAATGATAACTTAATGTAGAACAGACGCTAATAAACTGTGCACGAATTAGGGTCACAAGTACTTGGTCCTTAGGCAAATAGATAAATTAAAAACCTAACCAATCCCAGCCCCTGATGAACTGAATGCAAGGGAACTAAAGGAAAGTAAAGAGAAACTTAGCAAACCTTTAGCCTAATCTTTTCAACCTATCACTACAAACTGGCATGGTGCCAGATAGTGGGAAAATGGCAAATGGTGATACCTATTTCAAAGCAGTGACAGGTCCTTAGCTTTTTCATAATCAACCAATTAATATTTCCCCACCTGTTAATGAATCCCCCTCAGTAGAGTTTCATCCCAGCCACATTAATCATCCATGCTTCTTGTTTTAACAATATCTCTCTTAAAGGAAGGGGTGACACTAAGCCTAGTGGATCAAGACATTTGGAAACTTCAGAAGCAAGACCTCTTGGTTAATTAATTAGCATACCCCCTGAGAATTATTAGGTTTTAAGAGTAACAAATCTCTCTCAGTACCCCGAATTAATCCCAATACATTATTACATATAGTTTTCTTTCATCTCGGGTATTCTTTATTTATTTTGTCCTTTAATTTGGACGAATTAACTATTCCATCCCCAGAGGCATATCTGCACTTTCATCATTATTTTATTAGCCTCTCCATATTCATCACAGTTCCTCTTCAGATACGGCACACCAGGAAATTGTCCACATAAAATGATTTACTCCATTACTTCACTCAAACTTGACCACCCGTATGTTTAAGGTGTGCATTTATCGTCGCTTGAAGTAGGAACGCTGTATAGCCCTTGTGGCTTAGTCGCTTCTTTTTTATTATAATAATAATTGAAGTAGAACGGACTGGATGAGCACAACAAATAATACTCTCTTAAAGCGAAAGGTTTTCAGAGGGTAAGTGGGTCACTAGGGATTCTACAGGTCATAAAAAGTGGGTACAATCCCGGTCAGGCCTCTTGTAAACCCACTCTTAGGAAGTCTTTACATATGTCAGCCCGTACAGGCATATTCTCTCATCCTGAAATTTAATAAGATAACCCTATTTTTTCTGTCAACGAAGCGGACCTGTCACAGTCAAATTAAAATAGGTGCAATTTTGTTACTCCTGGCACTACAATTAAATACATCCTCAGAGAGTGGTCCTTAGAATCCTATTCCATCCGTCCGTCATGTGGCAAATAGTGACCATAAATTTTGCTTTGCTCAGGAGGTACCTCCTCAATAAATTATTATTTAATTATTTAATAATAATATCATTGTAGGCCAGTCCACAATTCTGTGTCTTACTCAGTTTGCAGAGCTTGAGCCTCTAATTGTCCCATATGCCATCCCTGTAATTAGTGTTCAATTCATGGATGGTTCAGTCTCCATGGAAGTCGTACCCGTATTGTTCAATTCAAATTAACATCTCTCAGTACTGATCCTGAGTAAAAGAATCGTCTGGACTTTCATGATTAAGACACACGTGATTGTATTTATAGTTTTCCTCTAGTCATGCAATAATTAATTGCAAAGGAAGCCTGCCATAATACATTGCATGGCCTCCTCAGTCTTTAAAAGAGTGACTCAACAATTTCTTTATCATACCTTTTACAAATGGAGACATAATAGTCACTACCCTATCAAAATAATTACTAATGGGCCTACCAAATTATCATTTACGCCCAGAAAGTCTAAATTTACAATTAAGTGAAAGCCTTTCAGTAGCTTTACCAAGACCCTATAGTAGATATTTTCTCTGAACCTATAAAACCAATTACTGGATTTATTAGTTTTTTCTCATTGCCCCAAACTGACAGTTACATAACAAGTGTCATAGACAATTGACCCTTTTATCTGAGAGAAAACCAGATATTTTTAGAGTTTCTAGGATCTCCCATTTGGAACCTTCATTCATTAAGGAATTTACATTTTATGAAAGTACGTTGGATCCCTGTCTAGTAATGCAGTTACATTTTTTATTTATGCCTTTTCATTTTTCACCTCTAACACAGGCAAAGCTACTTCAGCGAAACCGACAATATTAACATTAGAGGCACTCTTTAATAGCTACTGTTTGTCAGGGTGTCAGCATTACATATTAACAACATTAATCAAATATATCCCTTAACACATGACAATATTGTCCTCCTTTGTGACATGAAAAAGTTGTTAAATTTGGCATGACAAACCCTTTACATTGTGATTACCTAGACATCTGATACATCTGACTATTTCTCCAACTTCAACTTTATCATCCCATGAATTGAGCATGCAATTCTAGAAAAATGAGTACCCTTGCAGAAGAGACAATCTCCTTTTCTTGACTGGTTTCTTATTAACTAGCTACTCCATTAGGAGGGTACTTATTCTTCTTACTCGATGTGGAGAATCATTATTTCTGATTCCTGCATACTTGATATTGTGCCTTTGCAACTCTTATTAGAATATTTCGAATATTAACATGGGATAATTTTCCTTGTGAAACTTGACAGATACCTCAGAGTTATTATGGATGCATCTTAAAATTATTTGGTTGGCTGGTCTGCCACCTGAACCATTAATTCTTGTAGATACCTAGTCCTATTTCCTCCAGACCAAAATAACATTTTGATACTTGTTTGAGAACCATCAACCATTTTTACAGCTGCATTAACCAGTCTGATTCATTCAGATTATATTTATTAATTAAAGTTTTGAGAGTGCATTTCCAGTTTACTCTAAATTGTCTGTAAACCTCGTAAGTGTGATCTGGAGTTTTAATTAACAATGAATAGTCACTAATCCAACTTACTTGTTCTATATGGCCATAAGTGACCTTCCTTGTAAGAATCATCTACATTGGAAAGGCATGTATGACATTGGAGTAGCCATATTCTCACTGTTTGAAAAGGCTGATTTCTTGACATAGATGACGGCAATGGTGGAATTCGTGGTGACTGGTGTCTACAGAGGCCAGGTGTTATGGGTCTTCGAAGAGGTCTTTCAGTTCATCCCTTGGAAATAGATGTGATTATCTTTTTTTTATTATCCAATTGTTTAACAACAATCTGAAACGTTTCCGCAGTAACAAGAGGTAGACGAGTGATATGATGAATTGTCGGTCCCGTAATGTGTGAGCAAGTGCAGTGTCGTCCACAAGCTTTAGCTTCTTCATTGTCGTCGGAGGCAGACTACAATAAAGCGAATCGCTTGAGTGAGTGGACGCCTGAAACTTAAAGAAGTCAGCAGGTCCCATAGCGCAGCAAGTAATAGTTCTATGGAATCATTTATAATCCACCACGGTAGCGTGTTTGAGATTTTAACACGACTGAGCGAACATTGATCGTTAGCGCAGGTAAGTTACCCTCGGCCCAACGGGAATCGTAGTACTGAACGATAGTATTAGAATATGGTTTTGTGTTTAGAAGACACGTAAGCTAAACACTATGAGAGTGGCACAGCTCGTCAGTCGTCCCGTAAGGTCACAGACCCTGAGCCTGCTTTGGGGATTAGCGTGGACGCTACAAAGCATGGCTTGCTTCTGCAGTGTTTTTAAAAATGAGGTTCTCGTCGAGTTGAAGGAGGAGGCGTCTTGCTTCTCCAGGAGATTAGGAGGCTGGTAGGTCCACCTCAAATGGTCCTGGGAGAGAGTGCGACGTGGCCTGGAGTTTGTGGGAATGAGGCTTCTAGCAGTGATGTGCGTCTTGTCTCTCACTGTGAGGAGGCTGTAGTTGGGGCTGCTATCCTCCCTGGGAATTAGCCAACCCGGGCGTGTAGTTGTGGGAGGTACAACGCTACCAGCTTTGTTTGCATCCAGCACCAGCTACAAGATGCGAGTGTTTCAACATAATGGGAGGCGCATCAGAGTAACGGAAAGTTAAGAGTGAAGATTCTGAAGGTAGGAAATCGCTTCTCTCTGTTCTTCAGATGAATGTTAACTTCAGTGGCCCAAGTGAAGGTAAGGGTACTAACTGCCTCTTGCTAAAGAGGTAAGCGTAATCTTGTGGTTGAGACTCTCAGGTAATATATATTACCGTGCTTTTTGTAATAGGACAAGAAGATTAAGATAGAGTGTGGCATCCCTGGAAGCTTGTGTTTGGGGACATTGTCAACAGCTGGATAATAATCATGACAGGTAATGTGAACAAGCCATTATCTGTCTCAGTGCTGGTGGAAATGATTATTGGGAAGGGTAGGAAGAAACTGCTAGATCATACAGGTCACTATAGATTTCATTAAGTCTAAGGGAGGATCCCAATCATATGTAGCATCTTGCCTAGAAGGGAGAGGAAAATGAATGTTTGTCTAGGGCAATTGGTGTAATTGCTAGCTAGACAGATACTGCAAGGAACTTGCAATCCCATTTCATTGACAACGGAACACTTTTAATGCAAACAGGATATGTATGCAAGGGATGGGGTACATCGCTCTGGGGCTGGGGTGGTCGCACTTGCAGACTCGATTGAGAAGGCATTGGGTGAAATGCCTATGATTTTAAAAACGATTGGAAGATAGAGGTATGGTGTGTGTGAAACAAGAAGGTTGCAGCAACCCTTGGTTGGAAACAGTAAATGTATAAAAGGCATTCAGCATGACGTAATAAATATCAGACAATTCGATCAGGTCAGCAAACAAACAGGTGGACAGCAGAGGGCAGCAAGACTATGCTCCCTTAAGGTTTACTAACAATAGCAGATGTAAGAAAAAATAAAGATAAATGAGCTAAGAATAATTGCAAGATGCGAAACATAGATAATAATGCTAAAACCGAGACTCTGGCTCAATCTGGGAAAGATAGAGAGATGCCCTCTGAATTCACATACAAGGCTATAAATTATTCCACACTGACATGTCAACAGGCACGGTGGTGGAGTAGCGATGTATGTCAGAGACAATTTAAATTGTTGTGTTAGACAAGATATAAAAGTAGAAGCGTCAGCCACTGAATCTGTTTGGTTACAGCTTCTCGAGGGCCGAGAAAAACTAATTTTGGGTGTGATTTACAGCGGCCCCAAATCTTGAAAGGGAGTGCAGTAAACTTCTATGGGACGAAATTTCGTAAGGCATCTATATACGAAAATGTTGTGGTAATGGGAGATTTCAACTATAGACAGATTGTGCAAGAAAAGGTATAAAATACCGACAATATGAAAGTTAAGACACATGTGCAACATCTGGATATCTTTATTGTAGACGTTTCGCCATCCAGTGACTTTATCAATACAGATTCTAGGACATAATAGGAAGACAGTAGAACTGATTACCTCATCTTTTGTATATATGCTACTGTCTCTTCCTATTATGTCCTAGAATCTGTATTGATAAAGCCACTGGATGGCAAAACGTCTACTATAAAGATATCCAGAAGTTGCACATGTGTCTTAACTTTCATATAGACAGATTGACTGGAGCAATTTGACAGGAAATTTAGAGACAGGTGACTTTCTTGATAACGATCCAGGATTGTTTTTTAAAACAGTTTGTGACAGACCCAACTAGAGGAAATAACCTCCTTGACTTGGTTCTTACCAGTAGGGAAACACTAATTAAATCTTGAGGTTAATGATGAGCTTCGGGAAAGTGATCACAAATCACTCAGTTTTAAATAATCATGGAATTCCCCTAATAATGGTAATCAAGTCTCCGTCCCTGACTTTCGCTTGGCTGATTCATAGGACTGAAAAATTACTTAGGTGGGCTGAACTGGAATGACCTGACTAAGGGTCAGGTAGGTGGTGATGGTTGCCGATATGATGCTTTCCAGGGCGTAGTTCTAGCTGCTCAGTCAAATTATGTTCCAAACAGGGAAATCAGATCAAACAAAAATGATCCTAAATGGATGAACAATAGATTAAAATATCTGATTGGTCAAAAGAGAGGCATATATAGGCAAATCAAAAGAGGAGAGGGGCAATTAAGAAATCGATATATTCAGTTAAAGAGAGAAATAAAAAAAGGGAATTAGAAAGCAAAAAGAGATTATAGGTTAAAGTTGCAAGAGAATCGAAGACTAACCCAAAAGGATTCTTTCAGGTATACAGAAGTAAGATCAGGGACAAGATAGGCCCACTCAAAAGTTCCTCGGGTCAGCTCACTGACAGTGATAAGGAAATGTGTAGAATTTTTAACACATACTTCCTCTCAGTTTTTACACAGGTGGATACCAGCGATATTCCAGTTAATGATAAATTATGTAGAACAGGACGATAATAAACTGTGCACGATTAGGTCACAAGTGACATGGTCCTTAGGCAAATAGATAAATTAAAACCTAACAAATCCCCAAGCCCTGATAGAACTTTATGCAAGGGTTCTAAAGGAATGTAAAGAGGAGCTTAGCACACCTTTGGCTAATCTTTTCAACATATCACTACAAACTGGCATGGTGCCAGATAAGTGGAAAATGGCAAATGTGATACCTATTTTCAAAGCAGGTGACAGGTCCTTAGCTTCGAACTATAGACCAATAAGCCTAACCTCCATATGGGAAAATTTATGGAATCAATATTGCCGAGGCAGTTCGTAGCCACCTTGAAAAGCATAAATTAATCAACGAATCTCAGATGGTTTTACAAAGGGGGGGTTCCTGTCTTACGAATTTATTAAATTTTTTCACTAAGGTATTTGAGGGGTAGATCAGGGAATGAAATGATATTGTGTAATGGACTTCAGTAAGGCTTTTGGAAAAAGG
>NW_026506779.1:0-29724 GCF_026875155.1 Cherax quadricarinatus
CACACACAACAAACCCCAAAACCACCCCAACACACACACACACACACCACACACCCCACCCCACACACACACCCACAACCCACCACACAAAAACACACACACACAAACACACACACAAAAACACACACAAAAACCCACACAAAAACACAACCCAAAACCCAAAAACACAACACACAACACACACACACACACACACCAAACACACACAAAACACACACACACACACACACCACAAAGGTTTGCAGCAAGGGCTGTCCCAGAGCCAGGGGAAGTCGTACGAGGAATGGGGGGAAAAATGGGACTACGACCCTGGGACAAAAGGGGCAGGGGAGAATGAAAACACATAAAAGATACTGCGGGGAATGACAAGGGGGACAGAGATAATTTTCCAGAGGGGAACGGAACGGGGGTCCAAACTGGAAGCTGAAGATCAGACGAGTAAAGGGGACTTAGGAAGTATTTTCAGTCATAGAGTCTCGGGAAGTGGAATAGCCTGCAAGTGAAATAGTGGGGGCGGGAACCCATAATAGCTTTTGAAAGAGGTATATAAAGCTCAGGAACAAGAGAGGAGAGAGAGGACCAAGTAGCAATCATGAAGGGCGGGGCCATGAGCCTGAGCCCTCGACCCCTGCAACCACAATAGGTGATACAATGAGGTGAAAAAACACACACACACACACAAACACACACACACAAACACAACACACAAACACACCACACAAACCACTCACAAAAACACACTCACAAAACACACACACAAACACACACAAAACACACACCCCCAACACACAACACACACACACACCACACAGAAACCACACACACACCGCACACACACACGCAAAACACACAACACTAATGTAAAATTATAATATATATAATATATATATATAATATATTATTTATATATATATATATAATTATAATTTTATATTAAATTATGTATAAAGTATGGGTTGGATAAGTGGGAACTAATTAATGTTGTGGATGAATGGTATTAAATTTGGGTAATATTCAAGACACAACCGGGAAAAGTACCAACATATGGTAAGAAACTCTTCACTTTATGTAGAAATATTACTAACTTGGGTTTAAAATAAAATTTTGGGATGTTCAATGTTTATGAAATATATCCAGAGTGAGAGAGTAAAGACAAAATAAAAGTTTGTGAAGACAAAGAAATAGAGATGTGAAACAGGAGAAATAGAAAAGTGAAGACGGGAGAAGTGAGTGATGTGAGGGACAGGAAAGTGAGAATGTAAGACAGGATAATGAGAGATTGAAAGACAGAGAATGAGAGATTGAGACAGAGAAGTGAGAAATGTAAGACAGGAGAAGAGTGATGGATGACAGGAGAAGTGAGAGATGTGAAGACGGGAAAGTAGAGATGTAAGACAGGAAAGTGAGAGATGTGAAGAACAGAGAAGCGAGAGATGTGAAGACATTATGAGAGATGTAAAGACGGGAAAAGGGCGAGAGATTGAAGAGAGAGAAGTGTAGATTGAAAGAGGAAATGAGAGATGAAGACAGGAAAGTGAGAGATGTAAAAGGGAAAGGAGAAGTGAGAGATTGAAGACAGAAATTGGAGATGTAAGCAGGAGAAGTTGAAAGATGTGAAGACAGTAGAAGTGAGACATGTGAAGACAGGAGAAGTGAGAGATGTGAAGACAGGAGTAGTGAGAGATGTGAAGACAGGAGTAGTGAAAGATGTGAAGACAGGAGAAGTGAGAGATGTGAAGACAGAATTATTATTATAATCAAAAAGAAGCGCTAAGCCACAAGGACTATACAGCTGTGAAGACAGAAGTGAGAGAAGTGAAGGAAGAAGTGACATATATTAAGAGATGTCTAGAACAGTTACGATGTTTTTCTTCTCATCTGCACTTTCCTCTTCCTAAATATTAAGAGGAAAAATTATTGACCAACATTAATAATATAAATTCTTAGCGAATAAAAGAAAGTCGATCAAATAAGATCTACTTTGACTACAACGTTACCTTGACCCTGACCACCACGTTACCTTGACCCTGACCACCACGTTACCTTGACCATGACCACTAGGTTACCTTGACCATGACCACTAGGTTACCTTGAACCTGACCACCACGCTACCTTGACCATGACCACTAGGTTACCTTGACCATGACCACTAGGTTACGTTGACCCTGACCACAACGTTACCTTGACCATGACCACAAGGTTACCTTGACCATGACCACTAGGTTACCTTGACCCTGACCACCACGCTACCTTGACCATGACCACCACGCTACCTTGACCATGACCACCACGTTACCTTGACCCTGACCACCACGCTACCTTGACCATGACACCACGTTTTCCTTGAAACATGACCACTAGGTTACCTTGACCATGACCACCACGCTACCTTGACCCTGACCACAACGTTATCATGACCATGACCACAGCGTTACCTTGACCATGACCACTAGGTTACCTTGACCCTGACCACCACGCTACCTTGACCATGACCACCACGTTACCTTGACCATGACCACCACGTTACCTTGACCCTGACCACCACGCACCTTTTACCATGACCACCACGTTAATTGACCAGACCCACTAGGTTACCTTGACCCTGACCTCTACGTTACCCTTTACCCCGACCCTACGTTACCCTTTACCCTGACCACCACGTTACCTTGACGCTGACCACCACATTACCTTGACCCTGACCTCTACGCTACCTTGACCCTGACCACCACGTTACCTTGACCCTGACCACCACGTTACCTTGACCCTGACCACCACGTTACTTTGACCCTGACCACCACGTTACCTTGACCCTGACCACCATGTTACCTTGACCCTGACCCACCCGTTTCCTTGACCAGACCACAACGTTTACCTTGACCTGACCCACCACGTTACCTTGACCATGACCACAACGTTACCTTGACCATGACCACAACGTTACCTTGACCCTGACCACCACGTTACCTTGACCCTGACCACCACGTTACCTTGACCCTGACCACCACGTTACCTTGACCCTGACCACCACGTTACCTTGACCCTGACTACCACGTTACCTTGACCCTGACCACCACGTTACCTTGACCCTGACCACCACGTTACCTTGACCATGACCATGACTACCACGTTACCTTGACCATGACCATGACTACCACGTTACCTTGACCATGACCACAACGTTACCTTGACCATGACCTCAACGTTACCTTGACCCTGACCACCACGTTACCTTGACCCTGACTACCAGTTTACCTTGACCTGACCACCACGTTACCTTGACCTGACCACCACGTTAAACCCTTGACCTGACCCCCACGTTACTTTTACCCCGAAACCCCCACGTTACCTTGACCCTGACCACCACGTTACCTTGACCCTGACCACAACGTTACCTTGACCATGACCACAACGTTACCTTGACCATGACCACAACGTTACCTTGACCATGACCACAACGTTATCTTGACCATGACCACAACGTTACCTTGACCATGACCACAACGTTACCTTGACCATGACCACCACGTTACCTTGACCCTCACACTGTTCTTTGTGTTGTGGGTTACATATCATACTCTTTCAGGTCCCACTGTTCGTGTATCATGGTCCCAACAAGAACATTTATGTAGCAACAAAAGAGTGGACAACTTGAATCATGGTCCCAACAAGAACATTTATGTAGCAACAAAAGAGTGGACAACTTGTATCATGGTCCCAACAAGAACATTTATGTAGCAACAAAAAGGGACAACTGGGTTTAGGTCCCCAAAAAGACATTAGTAGCACAAAGAGCGGACAACTTGTATCAGGCCAACAAGAACTTTGTCACAATAAATCTACAGGAGGTGAAAATTTTCCTGGATAAGCAGAACAGTTTATTTGTTTTGTTTTGTGTATTGTTCATGGGCTAACTTTTATTTATGTGGGATTATTGTTATATGTACTGTTTTATGTATGTATTGTTCATATCCATGTATCTATTTATGTATGTATCGTTCTTATGATGACGTTCATGTATGTATCTGTTCTATGTAGTATCGTTTACGTATGTATCGTTATGTTGTATCTGTCTTATGTAGGGATCTGTTTTAGTACGTTCTTGTATGGCTGTTCTTATGATCCGTTTTTATGTATGTTATGGTTTTATGTACTTACTGTTATATTTTTCATCTGTTCATAAAGTTATCATCTGTTGAAGTATGTGTTACCTTCCCTATTATATCTGTTTACGAATATGTTACTGTCCATGTTATGTGTCTTTCAAAATGTGTCACCTGTCAATATTATGTTTCATGTTCACGAATGTGTTCCTGTCCATGTGTATGTGTCGTTCACGAAGGGGTTACCTGTCCATGTTATGTATCTGTTGGAGAAATTTGGGTTTAGAGAACCGAACAAATTATAAATTAGACACATGTGGCAAAAATTTGGGTATCTTTAAAAGAAGAAACGTTTTGCCACACAGTGGCTTTCATCAGTCCATACAAAGGAGAATGGTGGAAAAACAGGAGGACTTTGAGGGATCAAGTCCCCAAACCTTGATCGATGTGGGTCATCCCCTCAATCTTGAAAAATACAGCATATCCCGCGAAAAGTGGCTTATACTTAGGCAGGAAGGTGCAGCAGTCGTAGGTGGGGTCACACTTTATATTTTGTACTGATGAAGCACTGTTTTTTGGCGAACGTAATTCATTAAGATATCCAAATGTTCTAAATTTAACAACATATCGGTTCTCTGAACCTTCATCTACATTCCTGTTGACACAGCAACATCTTGGATCTTTTAATACAGAGATTTTCAACTTGTCAAAACCCCTTGGGCACCCCTACCTTCCACATTCGTCAATGTCCGTTGGGAAATGTCTGTCGGCCAAATGTCCGTTGGCCATCTGTCCGGGAGCCGTTTGTTTCGTGCCAAGTGTATGTTAGTGTCCATTTTATGTGTTACCGCCCTGTGTCTGTGTTACCTTACTCACCTATTGTACTCACCTAATTGGTTTTCAAAGGGGACTCACAGTTTTGTCCCGCCTGTCCAGTGGGTGTATTCTGTGTGTTACCTGTTCATTGTGTGTTTTCCCTTTTCCATGTGTATGCGTTGTGGTTTTGTGTGTGTGTTACATTCCATGCCAGTTTTTGTGTTTTTACTGTTGATGTATGTGTGTTTTCCCTCAATGTGTTATGCTCCCGTCTTATGTGTGTGTTACCCATCCAAATGTGCGGTTCCTGCCATATTTGTGTGTGTTACCTGTTAATTGTGTGTTGTGTGGTGTGGTGTGTTTGTGGTTGGTGTGTATTACCTGTATATTTTACCTGTTTCAAATGTGTGTTTTACCTGTTTTAATGTTACTGTCCAAGGTGTGTTTTCCTGCCATGTGTTGTGTTACCCGTCCCGTGTGTTACCTATATTGGGGTGTTACCCCCAGTGTGTTACCTATCTGGTGTTTTACCTGCCTATTTGTGCTACCCGTCCATGTGTGTTACCTGTCCACGGTGTTACCTGTCCACGTGTGTTTTGGTTTTACATTTTGTTACCTGTCCATGTGTGTTACGTGTCTGTTTTCCCCGCCCACGGTTTAATTTCACAGTTTGTTACCTGCCACGTGTTTTACCTGCCAGTGTTTTTACCTGCCATATGGGTTACCTGCCATGTGTGTTTTAAATGTTTCCCTGTTTGTTACCTTCCATGTGGCTACCGTCTGGGGGGTTACCTGTCCATGTGTGTTACCTGCCAGTGTGTTAAGTGTTCACATGTTTGTTTCCTGTCCTGTGGTTCCCGCCATGTGGTTACCTGTCCACGTGTTTGGGGTTAAAATGTTTACATGTTTGTTCCTGTCCACGGTGTAACCCGGGCCCGGTGTTTTTTCCCGTCCAAAATTGTTTACCTGTCATGTGTGTTAAGTGTTCACATGTTTGTTTTCCCGTCCCGTTTTTTACCTGTCTGGTGTGTTACCTGCCACTTGTGTTTCCTACTGTTTGGGGTTACCTGTTTCCAAAAGTGTGTTACCCGTCCATATGGGTCCTGCTACATGGTGTTACGTAAAATAATAAAAACACAATTTTTAACACTGGTCTGGGAGATGTTGAAAATGATTAGAACAAAGTGGCACAAAGCTAACTTGTGAGACCGAGTTTTTCTAATGAATACATGTAATTAAAACTCAATACTATTATTCTAACAACACTGCTTCAGTAGTTTCAACAGTCTAACATTTAAAGGTTATAAACAAGAACACGCTTTGTTCACCGTTAAGAAATCTTTTTAAACAGCAATTTAATTGAACGCTCATAAATTTTGCACAAATGGTTTATACTGAAACAATTTTCCTTTAAGGGAAAATTTATGAAAAAAATGGTTTTAAAATTTTAACCGGCTTTTTTACTTTTGTATCCATTTAGCATCATGTGAGGGGGAAGGTTGCTTCTTTGTACATTATGCTACTGTTTTAAGTCTTTTATTTTTTTTTCTCTACACTGTATTTTTGTTAAGTCTTTGATGAGATGATATACACCATGTGTAAAATTTTTGTAGGGGGATTTTACACCCAGTACTTGTGCAAACTTAAGAGTTTTAATTGTGATGAACTAAATAAATATAATTAGTCTTGTGTTTGATCTTTAACAAGTTTATTAACTTTTAGCTATGTCATGGGTTGAACATGAGTCATCTCCAGAAGGTGACTCCGTCCTTTGGCTCCGGAAGGTGTGTTGTGACCCGTCACTGTCCTCCAGAAGGTGTGTGGAGACCCGTCACGTCCACCTGAAGGAGTGGTCGGTCCTTTGAACACATGATTTACATATTAATGTTGTAATATGTATAAAGTATGTGCACGTATGTAGAAGGTGGAGGTGTGCGTGAGGGTGTAATTGTGTTCACAACTACTAATACTGAAGCAGAGGATCATAGTAATATATATATATATATATATATATATATATATATATAAATATAATATATAGATATATATATATATATATATATATAAATATATAATATATATATATATATAGATATATATATTGTAAATAATATATATAGATATATATATATATATATAGATATATGCATTGTTAATAATATTTTGTGTATGTTTGGAATACAGAGGTGTGAGTGTGTGTTGCTTTATACGTGCGTCTGTATGTGTGACGATGTGTTATAGCATGTGTATGTACAGAATTGAGTGTAATACAGAGTGCGCGCTTGTGAAACCTTAACTAACAGGCCATAAATAGATCCATACCAGAAAATACAGATAACTGTAACGATTACGTTATCCTGCAAGGAACACAAACGATGACTCACACATCTGATTCACACACTTAAAAAAGTTCATAAATACACTTACATAGCTAAATATTGAATAAACCATAACTGATATAGGTACAATATTAAATATAAATAAAATGTTTCCAAATTTTGACTAGTGCCAGTTCTTGGTGGCAACTGTGATAGAGATCCTCTCTTGTCTCAGAGTCGCGTTCGAGTCTGTCCAGGAGGATGGTTATTAACAGAGCGCAGATTATCTGTGTGTCTCCCGTAATAACGTCCTTCCTCTGTATACTGATATTAATACACTGTGGTAGTAATATCATATAATGGAACAGTACTTCAAAGGCCTGAAAACAGCTGACCTCAGGGAAGTGGTGAAGGGCGAATACCTGGAACCACGGACCTGGGTGGGACTCCTGACCTCAGGGAAAGTGTGATGGTTGAAAACCTGGACCCACGGACCTGGGTGGACTCCTGACCTCAGGGAAGTGGTGAAGGTGAATACCTGGAACCACGGACCTGGGTGGGACTTGCTGACCTCAGGGACGTGGTGAAGGGTAACATACCTGAACCACGACCTGGAGGGACTGCTGACTCAGGGCGTGGTGAAGGGTGAAATCCCTGGCACACGACCTGTTGGACTTTGCTGACCTCAGGGACGTGGTGACGAAGAATACCGGATCCACGGACATGGGTGGTGACTTGGCTGACCTCAGGGAAGTGTGAGGGTGAATACCTGGAACCACGGAACCTGGGTGTTGTGACTTGCTGACTCTCAGGAAAGTGGTTGAAGGTGAATACCTGGAACCACCGGACCTGGGGTGGGGACTTGCTGACCTCAGGGAAGTGGTGAAGGGTGAATACCTGGAACCACGAACCTGAGGTGGGACTGCTGACCTCAGGGACGTGTTTGGAAGGGTGAATACCTGGATCCACAGACCGGGTGGGACCGCTGACCTTCCCAAAGGGACGTGGGTGAAGTAGTAGGGGGGAGGGGGGTGGGGGGGGACCTGGATCCACGGACTTGGGATGGGACTTGCTGACCTCAGGGAAGGTGGTGAAGGTGAAATACCTGGATCCACGGACCTAGTGGGACTGCATGACCTCAGTGACGTAGTGAAGGGTGCATACCTGGCACCACGAACCTGGGGTGGGACTGCTGACCTCAGGGACGTGGTGAAGGTGAATACCTGGAACCACGGACATGGGGTGGGACTGCAGCCCTTTCCGGGAAGTGGTGAAGGGGTGCATCCCAGAAACCACGGACCTGAGGTGGGACTGCTGACGCTCAGGTGCAGTGGAGACGGTGACAACCTGACACCCCGGACCTGGGGTGGGACTATCCTGACCTCCGGGCCAGTGGTGAAGGGTGCATACCATGAACCACAGACCTGGGGTGGGACTTGCTGACCTCAGGACGGGATGTGTGAAGGGAATCCCAGGAACCACGGACCTGGGGTGGGACTCCCTGACCTCAGGAAAGTGTGAATAGTGACTACCAGGAAACCACGGACCTGGGATGGGACATGCTGACCTCAGGGAGTGGTGACTGGGTGAAACCTGGACCACGGACCGCGGAGGGACTGCAGACCTCAGGAAAGGGTGAAGGGTGAATACTGGATCCCCGGACCTGGGGTGGGACTTGCTGACCTCAGGAAAGTGTGAAGGGTGAATACCTGGCCTCACGACCTGGGGTATGGACTGCTGACCTAAGGGAAGTGGTGAAGGGTGTATACCTGGAACCACGGGACCAGGGCTGGGACTGCTGACCGAGCGGACCGCAAGAAAGGACGACATCCGGGGGCCCACGGATGAATTCCCTGGGAAGACTTAGAGTAAGAGTTGAAATACTGAGTGTCTTAGGATTCAACATTACTGAATGCAGGGTAGGAAGTGTAAGGGAAAGGGAAGAGCAGAATGGGAAGTAGTAGCAAGGACGTGGGGAAGGTGTGAATAACAGAGGGCCACCGATAGACTACTGGACCCTGATCCTGGGGAACACTAAATGCCAGTGGGTAGGACGATCTACGATAGGAAGTGTAGGATGGAAGTGTAGGCATGGGAAGAGCAGGATACTACGTGAAAGGATTGGAATGAGGAATAGGAAGAGTGGGGCATAGGAAGTGTCGATAGAAGTGAAGGATAGAAAGTGTAGGCTAGGAAGGTGAAGGATAGGAAGTGTAGGATTAATGGGGAAGGGAGAATATCTGAGGGGACAAAAGAAAGGCCTTCCGGACACATGACCCTGGGAACACTTAGATGCAATATTAATGAGTGTAGATAGGCAAGTGTAGGATAGGCCGTGTAGATAGAAAGTGTAGTAAAGGAAGTGTAGGAGGAAGTGAAGATAGGAAGTGGGAGGAGCCTAGCTGAGGGGACACAGATGGACTCCTGGACACATGAACCCTGTGAACACTTAGATGCAAGATTAATCGAGTGTAGGCCGGAAGTGGGAAGGGAGAATATCTAGAGGGGACACAGATGGACTCCTGGGCACATGAACCTAAGGAAACACATAGATCAAGATTAATGAGTGGTAGGATAGGAAGTGTAGGGATAGGAAGTGTAAGGACCTGAAGTGTAGGTAGGAAGTTTAGGATAGGAAATTGTAGAAGGGAGATGAGGAAGGAGAATATCTGAGGGAACTCAGATGGACTCCTGGACACATGAACCAGGGGAATACTTAGAAGCACGTGTAGGATAGGCAGGTAGGATAGGAAGTGAACGATAGAATGTAGAAAAGAAATAGTCGGATAGACGTGAAGGATAGGACGGCGGCTCAGGCCTAGTAGATAGGAAAGTGCAAGGATAGAAGTGTAGCTAGGAAGTGAAGGATAGGCAGTTGTACGAAACTGGAGACGTGGGAACGGAGAATCTACATGAGGGCCCACAGATGGACTCCAGACACCAACAATCTAATACCATGCCGGATCGATCACTATGAACCACTGCGCATTATTACCTTACAATCTATATATATATCTCTAAATATAAGTATGTATAATATCTCAAATAAATATATAGAAAATATATATCTATATATATCTCTATATCATCTATTCGTCCGAATATTTAAAACAGGTCAATAATCAAAACTCCATTTAAAATTAAGTTCCTTATTTAAAATTTTCAGGGGGGGGGGGGGGGGGGGGTGGGTGGGGGGGGGGGGTCTTAACGTTTAAAGATATATTTTTCTCTTTAATGTTGATGTAAAAATTTCTAATTTGCCTAAAAGAACTTAGCAACTTACCTAACCTTAAATAACAAGAACAATTTTATTTAGCCTAACCAACTAAATTTTAGATTTGTTACCTAATTTAATACTAAACCAACACAGTGCAATATATTTTTTTACGTAGTTCAAAATGATATTGGCGAAATATGCCTACACAAATTTCGCTTTGTCATAATGGCAAGATGAGCGTTGTCTTTTAAGCCAAGATCGCAAGTTCTGCCAATTCGGCACGACATAATATATAAATAATATATATATATATATGATATATATAGATAATATATATAATATCTATATATAATATATAATATATAAATATATATAATAAAAGGTAGATGGATACAAAGAATAGAAGCCATCAGGGAAGAAAGAGGTGAAGGTTTATAAACTAAAAGAGGAGGAGTTAGGGTAAAGATATAAACAGCTATTGGAGGATAGATGGGCCCCTTTGTTTTTTGTTTAAAATGGGGGAGAGCATAGGCAATGGGGTCGCAAGAGGTATGGGGTAGGTTAAAAAATGGTAGTGTTAGAGTGTTCAGCAGAAGTTGTGGTTACAGAAAGTGGGTGCAGGAGGGAAGAGAGCGATTGGTGAATGGATGGATTAAAGAGAGTAGTAAGGAGAAAACGATTAGCATCATGAGAAGTTTTCAACAAATAGAAGTGATGCAAGGAGGGAAGAGTCTATGGAGAAAAAGAGAGAGGTTACGAGAGTGGTG
This sequence comes from Cherax quadricarinatus, assembly GCF_026875155.1. Lineage (NCBI taxonomy): Eukaryota > Metazoa > Arthropoda > Malacostraca > Decapoda > Parastacidae > Cherax > Cherax quadricarinatus. The sequence goes on from NW_026506779.1 coordinate 11,219, forward strand.
AAGCAAATGAAAAAACGAGAGCACATAGAGAGTGGGTTAGCTAGATTATCACACATTTTGTGAAAATACGACAAAGTTTATGGAGTGCTTTAAACAATTTAAGAACGCCTAGAGCACAAATGGATTTGTCTGTTAAAATAGGAAGGAGAGTATATTAAATGTGGCCGTTCGAGGTAATTGGACAATGGAGGGAATAATTGCGGAATGTAAAATGTTGATGAATAAGGGCAGCTAGTGATTTCGTGTATAGGGCAAGGAGACTACCCACTTGTCGGAGTGAGGAAGAGCCAGTTGTGAGTGTGGGGGGCAGATCGTGAGGCAGTAGGTACCAATGCAAGGGGTCAGGACGCCGGCTGCAGGATCAAGATAGAACTTTCAAAGCCGTGGGGATACTAGTATTTTGGAGTGGTTGGTGCACTTATTTTAATCACTGTAGAAGAGGGTAAGGTACCTCGGGAGAGGCAGAGAGCATGCAATAGTTCCATTGTATAAAGGCCAGGGATAAACGGGAGTGCCCAATTATAGGGATCAGCTGTACCGTATAACCTAGGTCAAGGTGTATGGTCAGTTAATAATTGAAAGAATCAGATAAGAATGGAGACTCGGATAGCAGATGCACATGCGGCTTTTAGGAAGGTTGTGAGGACCAGGTGATTCCAGTGAAACATCTAAGTGAACCGTCTTTAGATACCAGGCTACAGAGGTCTTTGATGGCATTTATGGATTAGGAACAAGGCGTCTGACCGGGTGATCGGGGGGCAAAGTGCAGCATGTTGCAAGTATGTATGGAGTAGGGGTCGCGTACTGAAAGCAGTGAAGGAGTTTATTTACGAGGATCAGTGAGGTCTCCAGTATAGAGTCTGACGGACAGAGGGCAATTTTTTTCTCCAGTAAACCGTAGGCCATCGACAAGATGTATGATGAAGTTCACCGTGGTTGTTTCCTATATTAAAAAAGATGGGTTGTAAGAGAAGAAAAATGCGCAGGGTCTGGCACGCGGCTGGAGTTCAAAAGATAAAGAAATCACACACAACGTGGAGTTGTCACCGCTGCTCTTTTGCATGAGACACGGGCTCTTGGAGATTCTGAAGAGAAGTTGCAGAGAATGGTGGATGCATTTGGTATGGAGTAGCAACAGACGAAAATTAAAGGTGACATACCGGAAATGAGAAAGGTTATGAGGAAAAAAGCTTAGGTGAAGAAAATTGGATATCAGCTTGAGGTCGAGAGTAATGGAGTTGGTGAAACGTATACAGAACTTGACAGAGTGGACTCGTCCAGCGCTGGGTCTATGCAAGATGAAGTAATCAACACGACATTGATGCGGGAACATAAGAGTGCGTGTCACTTAGGAGTCTGTGGCGACCAAGAACTTTGTCCTTGGAGGCAACGCGGGGAATGTAATGAGATTATCGTTTTAACCACGCCTAATAAGGGTGTGAAGCGAGGGATGATGCATGTTGCAGCGAGAGAAGGCTGGAGGCAGTGGAGAAGTCATGTCTGAGGGCCTGGTGGTGTGAAATCTACTGCAGAGAATTCGTAGTTTGGAAGTTAGGAGAGGTGCGGGATTCCCACTGTATGTCCCGCAGGGCTGAGGAAGGGCTTATTGTTGACGAGTGGTTCGGGGCCATGTATAGCAGAGAAACTCGACGAAACAGAATGACTTCAAGCGTTGTATCAGTCTGTAGTGGAAGGAAGGCGGGGGGGAGGGGCGGGCTAGGGCGGGCATTAAAAATAGGGGGTCGGCCTAAGAAAAGGTTGAGGAGGGGTAAAGGAGGTTTTGTTGCGAGGGGCTTGGACTTCCACAGGCATCGTGCGCGGTGTTTGATAGGAGTGAATGCGACAAATGGTTTTTAATACTTGACGTGCAGTTGGATGTGAGCAAAGTAACATTTATGAAGGGTTCCGGAAACCAGCAGCGGACTTCAGTCCTGGAGATGGGAAGTACAGTGCCTGCTACTGAAGGGGGTGTTAATGATGCCGTTTAAAAACTGAGTGTAAAGCACCCTTCTGGCAAGACAGTGATGGCGTGAATGATGGTGAAAGTTTTTTTCTTTTCGGCCACCCTGCCTTGGTGGGAATGGCCAGTGTGATAAAATAAAATAATAATATATATATTAAATATTATAATAATAATATATATATATATATATGGGAGGGGGGGGGGGGGAGGGAGGGGGTAGGGGGGTAGGTAGGGGGGGGTAGGTGAGTATTAGTAGTGATGAGTCAAAACGAAAACTGTAGGTATCTGGGATTTATTGATTCTAGCAAAACGAGGAAGGGGTAAAATAATTGGGTAAAAAATATAAAATTATAACAATACGTTCATCATTCAAAACTCACCTCAACTCACACAGTAATCACTGTTTTTGCAGAGGTGCCAAACAGCAACAGGTTAGAAGCATATATGTAAAAAGATACAACAACATACCTCCAAACTGCAAATATGCCCAAACCCCTCCGTTCGAGTGCAGGCATTGTTACTTCCAATTTCCAGACTCAATTCCGGCTATATAAAAATAACCAGTTTCCCTGAATCCTTCACTAAATATTACCCTGCTCACACTCCAAACAGATCGTCAGGCCCCAAGTACTCCATTCGTCTCCATTCAGTCCCTATCGAACACGCCTCACGTACGCCTGCTTGAAGTCCAAGTCCCTCGGCCCACAAAACGCACATCCCCTTCCCTTCGAACCTTTTCGAGGACGACCCCTACCCCGCCTTCCTTCCCCTACAGATTTTATACCTCTCCATGTCATTCTATCTTTGATTCGTTCTCTCTAAATGACCAAACCACTCAACACCCCTCTTCAGCCATCTGACTAATACTTTTTTTAACTCCACACCTCCTAATATCCACACTCCGAATTTTCTGCATAAAGTTTACACCACACATTGCCCTTAGACAGGACATCTCCACCGCCTCCAACCGTCTCCACGCTGGCTAGCATTTACATCCCAAGCTTCACACCCACATAAGATGTGGTACATACTATACTTTCATACATTCCCTTCTTTGCTCCATATAATATATATATATATATATATATAATATAATAGATATATATATATAATATAGATATATATAATATAATATAGATATATATATATCACACACTGCCGATTCCACCAAGCAGGGGGCCCGAAAAAGAAAAACTTTCACCAGCATTCACTCCATCCCTGTCTTGCCAAAGGTGCTTTACACTATCAGTTTTTAACTGCAACATGAACACCCCTCCTTCAGATTGCAGGCACTGTACTTCCCATCTCCAGGACTCAAGTCCGGCCTGCCGGTTTCCCTGAATCCCTTCATAAAATGTTTACTTTGCTCACACTCCAACAGCACGTCAAGTATTAAAAAACCATTTGTCTCCAGTCACTCCTATCAAACACGCCTCAAATGCATGCCTGCTGGAAGTCCTAATCCCCCTCGCACACAAAACCTCCTTTACCCCCTCCCTCCAACCTTTCCTAGGCCGACCCCTACCCCGCCTTCCTTCCACTACAGACTGATACCAACTCTTGAAGTCCATTCTGGTTCGCTCCCATTCTCTCAACATGTCCGAACCACCTCAACAACCCTCCACAGCCCTCTGTGACACATTTTGGTAATCCCCACCTCCTCCTAACTTCCAAACTACGAATTTCTTCTGCATTATATTCACACCACACATTGGACTCAGACATGACATCTCCACGGCCTCCAGCCTTCTCCTCGCGGCAACATTCATCACCCAAGCTTCACACCCATATAAGAGCGTTGGTAAAACTATACCACATACATTTCCCCTCTTTGCCTCCAAGGACAAAGTTCTTGTCTCCACAGACTCCTAAGTGCACCACTCACTTCTTCTTCCCTCATCAATTCTATGATTCAACCTCATCTTCATATACCCGTGCCGCTGACACGTCCACTCCCAAATATCGAATACGTTCCACCTCCCTCCATACTCGCTCCCTCCAATCTGATATCCAATCTTTCAGCAACCTAATCTTTTTGTTATCCTCAGAACCTTACTCTTTCCCCTGTATTCACCTTTAATTTTCTTCTTTTGCACACCTACCAAAATTCATCCACCAATCTCCCCGCCAACTTCTCTTCCAGAATCTCCCAAAGCACAGTGGTCCTCACAAAGAGCAGCTGTGACCACTCCCACTTTGTGGGAATTCTTTATCTTTTAACTCCACGCCTCTTGCCAGACCTCGCATTTTACTTCTCTTACACCCCCATCTATAAATTATTAAAACAAAGCCGACGTGACATCACACATCCTTGTCTAGCGGGCCTGACTTTTACTGGGAAAAAATTTCCCTCTTTTCCTACATACTCTTAACTTGAGCCTCACTATCCTCGTAAAAACTCTTCACTGCTTTCAGTAACCTACCTCCTACACCAGACACTTGCTACACTGCCACGTTGCCTCCCCTATCCACCCTGTCATACGCCTTTTCCAATCCATAAATGCCACAAAGACCTCTTTAGCTTATCTAAATACTGTTTCACTATATGTTTCACTGTAACACCTGTCCACTCACCCCCTAACCTTTCCCAAAAGCCTCCTTGTTCATCTGCTATCCTATTCTCCGTCCCTAACTCTTAATTCTTTCATTATAACGCTACATACACTTTACCAGGATAACTCAACAGACTTATCCCCCTATAATTTTTACACTCTCTTTTATCCCTTTCCTTATACAGAGGAACTATGCAAGCTCTCTGCCAATCCCTAGATCCCTTACCCACTTCCATACATTATATTAAATAATTGCCACCAACCACTCAAACTATATCCACACCTGCTTTTAACATTTCTATCTTTATCCCACAAATCCCGGCTGCCTTACCCCCTTTCCATTTTACCTATTTTTGTTTTTGTGCTGCCTCACGAACTGCCCCCACACTCACAACTGCTCTTTCCTCACTCCTTCAAGAAGTTATTCCTCCTTGCCCCTATACACGAAACTCCCAGCTTCCCTATCTTCATCAACCTTTAACATTCCTCAAAATATCCCTCCATCATCCCAATACTCCTACTCTCCATTTAATAACTCTCCTCTCCTTATATTAAACTGACAAATCATTTGTTCTCTAGGCATTCTAACTTGATAATCTCAACTCCAAAACTTTTTCTTATTTTCAACAAACTTGTGAATAAACATCTCAACCCCTCTCTCATTTGCTCTCTTTTTACCATTGCTTCACCACGCGCATTAACCTCTCTCTTTTGTTCTCCATATACTCTTCCGCTCCTTGCATCACTTCTACTTTGTAAAAACTTCTCAAATGCTAACTTTTTCTCCCTTACTACTCTCTTTACACATCATTCCACCAATCGGCGGCCTCTTCCCACCTGCACCCACGTTCCTGTAACCACAAACTCTTCTGAACACCTAACACTACATTTTTAAACCTACCCCCTACTCTTCGACCCCATTGCCTATGCTCTCATTAGCCCATCTATCCTCCAATAGCTGTTTATATATCTAAATATATATATATCATATATAATATGAGTATAAATATATATATATAAATTATCCAAGTCCCTCGCCCACAAAACCCTCACATATACCCCTCTCCTTCTAACCTTTTCGAAGGACGAAGACCCCTACCTGCCTTCCTTCCCCTACAGATTTAATACGCTCCCATGTCATTCACTTTGATCAATTCTCTTTAAATGACCAACCACCTCAACAACACCCTCTCAGCCATCTGACCTAATACTTTTAACTCCACACCTCCTAATTTCGCACACGTCCGAATTTTCGCATAATGTTTACATCACACATTGCCCTTAGACAGGACATCTCCACCGCCTCCAATCCGTCTCCACGCTGCAGCATTTACAACCCAAGTCTTCACCACCCATATAAGAGAGTTGGTACTAAACTAATACTTTTTCATACATCCTTCCCTTCTGTGGCCTCCATATATATATATATAAATATATATATATAAATATAAATATATATAATATATATATATAATATATATAAATATATATATATATATATTATATAATTATATATATATATATATATATATATAATTTATGCAATAAATCACAGTAAACGGTGATTTCAGAATATGCAAAACAACCACTCTGAAAAAATAGAGAAATTCCAAGCGGCTGGCGGGGGGGGGTGGACGACTCACATAATCAATGTGGAGTAGTCTCGAAAGCGCTTGGAATTTCTCTATTTTTTCAGAGGGTGTTTTGCATATATAGTATATATATATATATATATATATATATATTATATATATATTATATATATATATAAATTATATATATATATAATAAATATAAATATATATATAATAGATATATATATATATATATATATATATATATATATATTATATATAATAATATATATATATATATATATGTATAATATAAAATTATTATTAGTTTTCTCCTGCCATGCAGGTTTGCTTCACGTGTTGCAGGTGTTCACGCAGCATTCAATCACTTGTACACAATGAAGGGATCCGTCACTGGTGAAACATCAGCATGTAAGTAGCATGTTAGATTGGTATCATTACTTGTAGAATATCTTATGTTATTAGAGAGCTTTATCAAGGTAAAGCTGTATTTTGAGTCGACACCTAAACATCGAACCTGTGCTCTGTACAGTGCCCTTTGTTCACATACATAAGTGACGTACAATCCTTGTACACAAAACCCATAATTACATACACATCCAGGTAACAAAAAAAACACCATAAAGACATCACACATCCTTGTAAACTAAACCCAGAATGACATTCACCACATCCTTGTACAAAACCCGTAATGACATCAAACATCGGTTATCTAAGACTCCCACAGTGCAAACATCACTCATTGTTTGTCTAAGTAAATCAGAAGAGTCATGTTTTATGATGAACTGATTCCAACGTATTGACAACCATTCATGAAGAAGACTCACTTATATTTAAGGTTAAAAGGACTTTAAATGTTTTCCTTCAGGAACTTCTGACAGAGAAAGCGGTGATTGGACCGTAGAATTAACACTGACTCTATAGATTACCCGTTTGGAGTAACTCCCGAACTAAGCTAAGTTTGAAAGTAGCCGCCAACTCTCATTTATGCCACAGTGGCGTCTATCTTCTCAATGATGAAAGCAAATATGATTTTATGCAAAGTTATATGTATAACAGGGTTACAAAATCTAACAGTTGTCCTTTGTTTCTCTAGATGCGTTACAGTGTGATCTTCGAAGCTATGTTATAATAAGTTATAAAAACATGAGTTTGTATTTCTCGTGTTCCATATGTATAACAGAGCCAGTGTTTATATGTTACGTGTGTGTACTCGCACAGTTAATAATACTGAGAGTACTCACACAGTTATACTAGTGATACTCACACAGTTACACTGTGGTGGTACTCACACAGTGTAACTGTGTGTACTCACACAGCTATACTGTGTGTACACACACAGTTATACTGGTGTGTACTCCACACAGATATACGTGTTACACACACAGTTTACTGTGTGTAACTCACACAGTTACAACTGTGTGTACTAACACAGTCATACTGAGTGTACTCACACAGTTATACTGTGTGTACTCACACAGTTATACTGTGTGTACTCACAGAGTTATACTGTGTGTACTCACACAGTTATACTGTGTGTACTCACACAGTTATACTGTGTGTACTCACACAGTTATACTGTATGTACTCACACAGGTTTACTTTGTGTACTCACACAGTTATACTGTGTGTACTCACACAGTTGTACTGTGTGCACTCACACAGTTGTACTGTGTGTACTCACACAGTTGTACTGTTTGTAGACACACAGTTATACTGTGTGTCCTCACAGAGTTATTCTGTGTACTCGCACAGTTATACTGTGTGTACTCACACAGTTATACTCTGTGTACTCACACAGTTGTACTGTGTGTACTCACACATTTGTACTGTGTGTACTAACACAGTTATACTGTGTGTACTCACACATTTGTAACTGTTTGTACTCACAACAGTTATACAGTGTGTTCTTCACAACAGTTATACTGAGCGTAACTCACGACATGTGTGCTGTGTGTCCTCACACAGTTATACTGGGGTGTAACACACACAGATATACTCTGTGTACTCACAAAGTTATACTAGTGATTACTCACACAGTTTAATACTGGTGTGTACTCACACAGTTATACTGTGTGTACTCACACAGTTATACTGTGTGTACTCACACAGTTATACTGTGTGTACTCACACAGTTGTACTGTGTGTACTCACACAGTTATACTGTGTTTCTTCACACAGTTATACTGAGCGTACTCACACATGTGTGCTGTGTGTACTCACACAGTTATACTGTGTGTACTCACACATTTGTACTGTGTGTACTAACACAGTTATACTGTGTGTACTCACACAGTTGTACTGTGTGTACTCACACAGTTATACTGTGTTTCTTCACACAGGTTATACTTGACGTACTCACACATGCGTGCCTTTATTTTTTTTGGGTGTGTACTCACACAGTTATACTTGTTGTGTACTCCACACAATTGTACTGTGTGTAATAACACAGTTATACTGTGTGTACTCACACAGTTATACTGTGTGTACTCACAAAGTTATACTGTGTGTACTCACAAAGTTATACTGTGTGCACTCACACAGTTATACTGTGTGTACTCGCACAGTTATTGTGTGAGAACTCACACAGTCATACTGAGTACTCATGACACTTATACGGAATGCATCCACAACAAGTTATGAAACCGTGTGTACACACACAGGTTGTAACTTGAGTGCTCACACAGCTATACTGTTTTACTACCTCACATACAGTCTATACTGTGTGTACTCACACAGGTATACTGTTGTACTCACATAGTTATATTTGTGTGTACTCACACAGTTGTACTGTGTGTACTCCACACAGTCATACTATGTGTGCTCTCGCAGTTGTAACTGTGTGTAACTCACGCAGTTGTACTGTGTGTACTCACACAGTTATACTGTGTGACTCACACATTTTTACTGTGTGTACTCACACAGTTGTACTCTTGTACTTCAGAGTTGTACTGTGTGTAACTCACACAGCTAACTGTTTATCACTCCCAACAGATTGTACTGTGTGTCTCACCCAGCTATACTGTGTGTACTCACACAGTTAAACTGTTGTTACTCACACAGTTATACTGGTTTGTACTCACACAGTTATACTGTGTGTGTACTCACACAGGTTTACTTTTGTGTACTCACACATTATACTGTGTGTACTCACACAGTTGTACTGTGGTGCACGTCACGAAGTTTTACTGTTTGATACTCACACAGTTTATACTGTGTGCCTCACAACAGTTATTCTGAGTGTGTACTCGCACAGTTTATACAGTGTGTACCTTCCAGTTATACTGCGTGTACTCACATATTGAATTGTGTGTACTCACACATATGTTCTGTGTGTACTGACAGAGTTTATAACTGTTGTGTACTCACACAGTTGTACTGTGTGTACTCTCACAGTTATACTGTGATTCTTCACAGCAGTTATACTAGTGCGTAACACACACATGTGTGCTGTGTGTAACTCACACAGTTATACTCTAGTTACTCACACAAATTGGTACTGTGTGTACTTACACAGTTAAACTGTGTGTACTCACCAGAGTTATACTGGTGTACTCAGACAGTTATACTCTGTGTACTCACAAAGTTATACTTTTGTATGTACCACACAGGCTTACTGTGGGTGTACTCGCACAGTTATTATATGTGTGCTCACACAGTCATACTGTGTGTACTCACACACTTAAACTGTGTGTACTCACACAGTTTATACTGTAGTGTACTCACACAGTTTTGTACTGTGTTACTTACACAGTTTGTACTGTGTGTAAACTGACACAGTTTTACGTGTGTACTCACACAGTTGTAACTGTGGAGTGCTTACACAGGTATAACTGTTTTAACTCACAAACAGTTTATACTGTTTGTTACATCACACAGGTTAATACTTTGTGTACCATCACAGTTTATATAGTGTGTACTCAAACAGTTGTACTGTTGCACTCCCACATTGTACTGTGTTTACTCACACAGTTGTACTGTGTGTACTCACACAGTTAACTTGTGTGTACCTACCAGTTGTACTGTGTTACTCCACACAGTTGTACTGTGTGTACTTACAGAGTTGTACTGTGTGTACTCACCACAGTTGTACTGTGTGTAACTCATCACAGTTGCACTGTGTGTTAAACTTACAGAGTTTTACTGTGTGTACTCACACAAGTTGTAACTGTGTGTACTCACACAGTTGTACTGTGTGTACTCACAGAGTTGTACTGTGAGTACTCACACAGTTATACTGTGTGTACTCACACAGTTTATACTGTTTATGTTACTCACAAAGTGTAACTGTGTGTACTCACAATTATACTGGTGTACTCACACAGTTGTAACTGTGTGTACTCACGACTGTTGTACTGTGTGTAATCACCAGTTGTAACTGTGTGTTAATCTCCCCACAAGTATATAGTGGTGGTGTAAACTCACACAGTTGTCCTGACCTCTGAAGGTTCACTCAGCCTGTCAGATCCTAAGTATCTAACAAAGTTGGCTCCTCATTATGTAAATAAAGACTGGAAAACATAATAACATGAGAAGATAAACACTTACTATAATTCAGGCAATAATATAAAAGAATTAAAAATGAAATTAATACTACTAGAAGAAAAGTGAAACATGAAAAATATAAATAATTCGTGTGCTAAGCTTATTATAATTTATACAAAATACTGGCGAGTAGTTTATTTATATTTTTTATAGAATGTTGTTATGTTGTTCTTGATGTTCTGAAAAATACGTGAGTGAGACGTTTGATTAAAGTGAGGCATGCGTAAATAAGTAATAAATCATCAAAACTTATTTCTTGGGTAGCTTTGAAAATTGGGTTGGGCAAATATTTTGTTAGTGGGAAGGATTGTAAAGGACCTGCCTAGTATGGGCCAACAGGCCTGCTGCAGTGCTCCTCCTTTCTTATGTTCTTATGTTCTCAGACTGAGTACTAACATAAACAGACATTAAACCCAATAACGTACTGACGTTACATTACAAGATACATTTAAAGGATTAAAATGTCTGCTTTTCCCAGACGATCTCTGAACCTTACCAGTTTAATTAACACATTTCAGTAAAATAAATGAAATTCCGTAAAAATTTGGATAATTTATGTGGATAATGTTAAAAGTTCAACACTAAACTGTAAAATTAAGTGACTAAAATAATTATTATGTAACTCAGTGGAATTAGAGGTGATAAAAAAGAAAAATGTTCCTCCAGGAGTTGATCCCGAGTCTGGTGATTTAGAGGCACCACAGAGCCGTGTTGACCGCTGCACCACAGAGTCGTTTTGACCGCTGCACCACAGAGTCGTGTTGACCGCTGCACCACAGAGTCGTGTTGACCGCTGCACCACAGAGTCGTGTTGACCGCTGCACCACAGAGTCGTGTTGACCGCTGCACCACAGAGTCGTGTTGACCGCTGCACCACAGAGTCGTGTTGACCGCTGCACCACAGAGTCGTGTTGACCGCTGCACCACAGAGTCGTGTTGACCGCTGCACCACAGAAGTCGTGTTTACCGCTGCACCACATAGTCCGTGATTGACCGCTGCACCACAGAGTCGTGTTGACCGCTGCACCACAGAGTCGTGCTGACCGCTGCACCACAGAGTCGTGTTGACCGCTGCACCACAGAGTCGTGTTGACCGCTGCACCACAGAGTCGTGTTGACCGCTGCACCACAGAGTCGTGTTGACCGCTGCACCACAGAGTCGTGTTGACCGCTGCACCACAGAGACTCGACTCTGTAGAGAACCGCTACAAATAACACCACAGAGTCGTGTTGACTAGCTGCACAACAGAGTCGTGTTGACGCGCTACCACCAAAGAGACGAGTGACCAGCTGCACCACAGAGTCGTGTTGACCGCTGCACCACAGAGTCGTGTTGACTGCTGCACCACAGAGTCGTGCTGACCGCTGCACCACAGAGTCGTGTTGACCGCTGCACCACAGAGTCGTGCTAGACCGCTGCACAAGAGTTCGTGCTGAACCGCTGCTCACAGAGTCTTGTGACCGCTGCACTACCACAGACTCGTGTTGACCGCTGCTCCCACAGAGTCGTGCTGACCGCTGCAACCAACGGGAGAGTCGTGTTGACAGCTGCACCACAGAGTCGTGTTGACCGCTACACCCCAGAGTCGTGTGACCGGCTGCGCCACAGAGTCGTGTGACATGCGGCCCCACAGAGTTCATGGATGACCGCTGCAAACCAACAGATTCGTGTTGACCGCTGCACCACAGAGTCGTGTTGACCGCTGTACCACAGAGTCGTGTTGACCGCTACACCACAGAGTCGTGTTGACCGCTGCACCATAGAGTCGTGTTGACCGCTGCTCCACAGAGTCATGCTGACCGCTGCACCACAGAGTCGTGTTGACCGCCTGCAATAAAGAGTCGTGCTGACTCGCAGCCCACAGAAACGAGTTTGACCCGCAGCACCACAGATCGAGCTGACCGCTGTACCACAGAGTCGTGCTGACCGCAGTACCAAAGAATCGTGCTGACCGCTGCACCACAGAGTCGTGATGACGGCTGCACCACAGAGTAGTGTTGACCGCTGCACCACAGACTGGTGTTCACCCTTGCACCACAGAGTCATGCTAACAGCTGCACCACAGAGTCGTGTTGTCCGCTGCACCACAGAGCCGTGTTGACCGCTGCACCACAGTGTCGTGCTGACCGCTGCACCACAGAGTCGTGTTGACCGCTGCACCACAGAGTCGTGCTGACCGCTGCACCACAGAGTCGTGTTGAGCGCTGCACCACAGAGTCGTGCTGAGCGCTGCACCACAGAGTCGTGTTGACCGTTGCACGACAGAGTCGTGTTGACCGCTGCACCACAGAGTCGTGTTGACCGCTGCACCACAGAGTCGTGTTGACCGCTGCACCACAGAGTCATGCTGACCGCTATACCAGAGAGTCGTGCTGGCCGCTGCACCACAGAGTCGTGTTGACCGCTGCACCACAGAGTCGTGTTGACGTCTGCACCACAGACTCGTGTTGACCGCTGTACCACAGTCGTGCTGACAGCTGCACCATAGAGTCGTGCTGACCGCTGCATCACAGTCCTGCTGACCACCGCACCACAGAGTCCTGCTGAAGACTGCACCACAGAGCATTGCTGACCGCTGCACCACAGAGTCGTGCTGACCACTGCACCACAGAGTCGTGCTGACCACTGCACTACAGAGTCGTGCTGACCGCTGCATCAAAGAGTCACGTTTACTGTCATTGTTCAGGACGGGTTTCCCTGTCATATTTCATTGTTCCGGACGGGTTTCCCTGTCATATTTCATTGTTCTGGACGGGTTTCTCTGTCATATTTCATTGTTCTGGACGGGTTTCTCTGTCATATTTCATTGTTCTGGACGGGTTTCTCTGTCATATTTCATTGTTCTGGACGGGATTCTCTGTCATATTTCATTGTTCTGGACGGGATTCCCTGTCATATTTCATTGTTCTAGACGGGTTTCTCTGTCATATTTCATAGTTCTGGACGGGTTTCCCTGTCATATTTCATTGTTCTAGACGGGTTTCTCTGTCATATTTAATAGTTCTGGACGGGTTTCCCTGTCATATTTCAATGTTCTAGACGGGTTTCTCTGTCATATTTCTTGTTCTAGACGGGTTTCTATGTCTTATTCCATAGTTCTGGACGGGTTTCCCTGTCATATTTCATTGTTCTGGACGGGTTTCTCTGTCATATTTCATTGTTCTGGACGGGATTCTCTGTCATATTTCATTGTTCTGGACGGGTTTCCCTGTCATATTTCATTGTTCTAGACGGGTTTCTATGTCTTATTTCATAGTTCTGCACGAGTTTCCCTGTCACATTTCATTGTTGTGGACGGTTTTCCTGTCATATTTCATTGTTCTGGACGGGTTTCCGTCATTTTTCATTGTTTTTGACGGGTTTCCTTCTCATATTTCATTGTTCTCGACGGCTTTCCGTCATTTTTCATTGTTCTTAACGGGTTTCCTTCTCATATTTCATTGTTCTCGACGGGTTTCTCTGTCATATTTCATTGTTCTGAACCGGTTTCCCTGTCATTTTTGATTGTTCTGGAAGGGTTTCCCTGTTATATTTCATTGTTCTGGACGGGTTTCCCTGTCATTTTTCATTGTTTTGGACGGCTTTCCCTGTTTTATTTCATTGTTCTGGACGTGTTTCCCTGTTACATTTCATTGTTCTGGACGGGTTTCCCTGTCATTTTTCATTGTTCTGGACGTGTTTCACCCTCATATTTCATTGTTCTGGACGGGTTTCCCTGTCATATTTCATTGTTCTTCACGGGTTTCCCTGTCATATTTATTTGTACTGGACTGGTTTCCCTGTCATATTTCATTTTTCTGGACGGGTTTCATTCTGATATTTCATTGTTCTGGACGGGTTTCCCTGTCACATTTTATTGTTCAGGACGGATTTCCTTTCATATTTAATTGTTCTCGACGTGTTTCCTTCTCATATTTCATTGTTTTGGACGGGTTTCCCTGTCATATTTCAGTTTTCTGGACGGGTTTTCATGTTATATTGAAGTTTTCTGGACAGATTTCCTTCTCATATTTCACTGTTTTGGACGGGATTCCTTCTTATATTTCATTGTTCTGGACAGGTTTCCCTGTCACATTTAATTGTTCTGGACGGGTTCACGTCTCATATTTCGTTGTTCTAGATGGGTTTTCTTGTCATATTTCATTTTTCTAGACGGGTTTCCCTGTCATATTTCATTGTTCTGGAAGGCTTTCCCTGTCATATTTCATTGTTCTGAACGGGTTTCTCTGTCACATTTCATAGTTCTGGACGGGTTCACGTCTCATATTTCGTTGTTCTAGATGGGTTTTCTTGTCATATTTCATTTTTCTAGACGGGTTTCCCTGTCATATTTCATTGTTCTGGAAGGGTTTTCCTGTCTTATTTCGTTGTTCTGGATGGGTTTTCATCTCAGTTTTCATTGTTCTGGACGGGTTTCCCTTTCATATTTCATTGTTCTTGACGGGTTTCATTGTTATATTTATTTGTTCTAGACGGGTTTCCTTCTTATATTTCATTGTTCTTGACGGGTTTCCCTGTCATATTTGGTTGTTATTGACGGGTTTCCCTGTCATATTTAATTGTTCTGGACGGGTTTCCTTCTCATATTTCATTGTTATGGACGGGTTTACTTCTCCTATCTCATTGTTCTGGACGGGTTTCCCTCTCATATTTCATTGTTCTAGACTGGTTTCACTGTCATATTTGATTGTTCTGGACGGGTTTCCCTGTCATATTTCATTGTTCTGGACGGGTTTCCCTGTCATATTTCATTGTTATGGACGGGTTCCCCTGTCATATTTCATTGTTCAGGACGGGTTTCGCTGTCATATTTGATTGTTGTGAAAGGATTTCCCTCCCATTTTTCATTGTTATTGACGGGTTTCCCTCTAATTTTTCATTGTTCTGGACGGGTTTCCCTCTAATTTTTCATTGTTCTGGACGGGTTTCCCTGTCATATTTGATTGTTCTGGACGGGTTTCCCTCTAATTTTTCATTGTTCTGGACGGGTTTCCCTGTCATATTTCATTGTTCTGAACGGGTTTTCCTGTCATATTTCATGTTCTGAACGGGTTTCCCAGTCATTTTTCATTGTTCTGGACGGGTTTCAATCTAATTTTTCATTCTTCTGGTCTGGTTTCCCAGTCATATTTCATTGTTCTTGACGGGTTTTCCTGTCATATTTATTTGTTCTAGACGGGTTTCCTTCTCATATTTCATTGTTCTCGACGGGTTTCCTTGTCATATTTTATTGTTATGGATGGGTTTCCCTGTCATATTTAATTGTTCTGGACGGGTTTCCTTCTCATATTTCATTGTTCTGGACGGGTTTCCGAGTCATATTTGTTTGCTCTGGACGGGTTTCCCTCTCATTTTTCATTGTTCTTGACGGGTTTTCCTGTCAAGTTTTATTGTTCTGCACGGGTTCCCCTGTCATATTTCATTATTCCAGACGGGTTTCGTTCTCATATTTCATTTTTCTGGACGGATTTCCCTGTCATATTTTATTGTTCTTAACGGGTTTCCTACTCATATTTCATTGTTGTGGACGGGTTTTCTTCTCATATTTCATTGTTCTGGACGGGTTTCCCTGTCATATTTCCTTGTTCTGAACGGGTTTCCCTGTCATATTTCATTGTTCTGGATTGGTTTCCGTCTCATATTTCTTTGTCTTGGACGGGTTTTCCTGTAATATTTCATTGTTGTGGACGGTTTCCTTCTCATATTTCATTGTTCTGGACGGGTTTCCCTGTCATATTTCTTTGTTCTGGATGGGTTTCCCTGTCACATTTCGTTATTCTGGACGGGTTTCCCTCTCATTTCTCGTTGTTCTGGACGGGTTTCCATGTTAAATTTCAATGTTCTGGACGGGTTTCCCTGTCATATTTCATTGTTCTGGACGGTTTCATTCTCATATTTCATTGTTCTGGACTGGTTTCCCTGTCACATTTCGTTGTTCTGGACTGGTTTCCCTGTCATATTTCTTTCTTCTGGACGGGTTTCCCTGTCATATATGATTGTACTGGACTGATTTCCTTCTCGTATTTCATTGTTCTGTAGGGGTTTCCCTGTCATTTTTCATTGTTCTGTACGGGTTTCCCTGTCATATTTCATTGTTATAGACGGTTTTTCCTGTCATATTTCATTGTTCTGGACGGGTTTCCCTGTTATATTTTATTGTTATGGACGGGTTTCCCTGTCATATCTCATTGTTCTGGACGGGTTTCTCTGTCATATTTCATTGTTCTGAACGGGTTTTCCTGTCACATTTCGTAGATCTGGACGGGTTTCCTGTTCATGTTTCATTGTTCTGGACGGGTTTCCCTGTCATATTAAATTGTTCTAGACGAGTTTCCCTGTCATATTTCATTGTTCTAGACGGGTTTTCCTGTCATGTTTCGTTGTTCAGGATTTGATTCCTTCTCATTTTTCATTGTTGTGGACGTGTTTCCCTGTCATATTTCTTTGTAGTGGACGGGTTTCCCTGTCATATGTCATTGTTCTTGACGGGTTTCCTTCTCATATTTCATTGTTCAGGACGGGTTTTTTACTGTCATATTCAGTTCGGACGGGTTTCCCTGTCATATTCCCTTGTTCTGGACGGTATCCTTGTCCATTTTCATTGTTCTGGACGGGTTTCCCTGTTATATTTCACTGTTCTCGACGGGTTTCCCTGTCATATTTCATTGTTCTAGACTGGTTTCCCTGTTATATTTCATCGTTCTGGACTGGTTTCCATGTCATATTTCCTTGTTCTGGACGGGTTTCCCTGACATATTTCTTTGTTCTGACGGCTTTTTTTTTTCATATTCATTGACGGGTTTCATTGTGATATTTCATTGTTGTGCAGGGGTTTCCCCGTCATATTTCATTGTTCTGGACGTGTTTCCGTGTCATATTTCATTGTTCTTTACGGGTTTCCTTCTCATATTTCATTTTTCAGGACTGGATTCCGTATCATATTTCATTGTTCTTGACGAGTTTCCCCTTTCCCTAAAACATTGTTCTGGACGAGTTCCCTTTCATATTTCATTGTTTTGGACTCGTTTCCCTGTCATATTTTATTGTTCTGCACGGTTTCTTTGTCATATTTCATTGTTATGGACGGGTTTCCCTCTCATTTTTCGTTGTTCTGGATGGGTTTCCATGTCATATTTCATTGTTCTGGACAGTTTCCTTCTAATATTTCATTGTTTAGGACGGATTTCCCTGTCATATTTCATTGTTATGGACGGGATTCTCTGTCATATTTCAGTTTTTTTGATAGGTTTCCCTGTCATATTTCATTGTTATGGACGGGTTTCCCTGTCATATTTTATTGTTCTGGACGGGTTTGTCTGTCATATTTCATTGTTCTGGACGGTTTCCCTCCCATATTTTATTATTCTGGACGGGTTTTCCTCTCATATTTCGTTCTCCTGGTCGGGTTTTCCTGTCATTGTTCACTGTTCTGGACGCTTTTCCCTGTGATATTTCATTGTTTTGGACTTGTTTCCCTGTCATATTTCAATGTTCTGCACGGTTTTCCTGTCATATTTCATTGTTATGGACCGGTTTCCCTGTCATATTTTATTGATTTGAACTGGTTTCCCTGTCATATTTCATTGTTCTGGACGGGTTTCCCTCTCATATTTCATTGTTCTGGACGGGTTTCCCTGTCTTTTTTCATTGTCCTGGACGGGTTTCCCTCTCATATTTCATTGTTCTGCACGTTTTTTCATTCATATTTCATTGTTCTGGACGGGTTCCTTCTCATATTTCATTGTTCTGGACGGGTTTCCCTGTCACATTTCATTGTTCTTGACGGGTTTCCTTCTCAGATATCATTGTTCTGGACGGATTTCCCTCTCCTATTCAAAAATTTGATCGGG
>NW_026506780.1:0-25469 GCF_026875155.1 Cherax quadricarinatus
AGTAAAATTTCTTCAGAATCCCCAAACATAGTTAAAAGGAGGGGCCTCTACCAGA
The DNA here is from genome assembly GCF_026875155.1 of Cherax quadricarinatus. Taxonomy (NCBI): domain Eukaryota; kingdom Metazoa; phylum Arthropoda; class Malacostraca; order Decapoda; family Parastacidae; genus Cherax; species Cherax quadricarinatus. The sequence continues at coordinate 56 of NW_026506780.1, forward strand.
TTCCAGCTCAGGTATATCTAGTTACATACCTATTGATAACAAATTACCTCGGGCATGGCCTCTGGTGACGTTGTATAATCAAGTTTAACCAATAGCGAGAGTTTAATAGGCCATATCCTATGAATAATCTAAGGACAATTTATGTACAACTAGTGAATGATTCATTCACGATTATTTGGTAGTACGTGCCTAGCATGAGTATGTGGGGATCATTGGATCAGATGTATACTGCTGTTGTATGATCATTTCATTCGCTTATAACGTCTCAGACACGATCTCGGCATGTTGTTCCTCCCAGGACTTGCCATCAATCTGTGAAAGATGAGATTACTCCATTTGCCTAGCCCGTATGTACAGTGAATGTCTCGATTTACTGCGACGGGAACGAAATAGGGAGGTGGGTGGGGTAGGAGTGGGGGTTTGTGGGATTGGGCAAGGAAATGTGGGTGGAAACAACGGAATATGGCTGAAGACAAGGGAGGATGGATGGAAGCATGGAATGAAGGAAAGGGAATGTGGGTAAAGGCATAAGAGAATGGGTTTAAGCAGGGGATTGTCTTTTGGGAAGCAGGTGTGAGTGGAAACAAAGAATTGTCTTTGGGGGAATGCAGGTGTGTGCGGAAGCAAGAGAATGAGTTGGAGTAGGAACAAGTGAGTGTGTGGGAATGGGATATGTATGGGAACTATGTAATGTTGGTATAGGCAAGGAAAAGTGGGTGGTGAGTGAAGTGAAGCTAATTTCAGTGATTGAAGAATAGGCGCAGTGGTTCACAAGGGAGTGTACTGCCCCACCTTACCTACTTTATGATTGCAGGGGACGACTCTCAGCTCTTGTCCTAGCCAGTTACCATTAGCAGGTTGATGATCCACTGGCCTCGTGAGTACCTCTTGCAATTTTTCCTACACATGTCTGTGGAATCTGCCTCAACCATTTCCACTTCCAAGAGATTCCACTTCCCGACCAACCAAAGACTAAAAAAATGGTGTTTTTCTGTGGGTCTGCGTAATTCCTACTGCTGCCTCACTGCCAAGAAACAACAATGACCCTTTACCAGGCTGTGCCTCATATTTGAGCAGATGCAACAATTGCAACCTATATTGTGACAGTATATGCAATTCTAAGACATATTTATTTGTGATCATTTTTTGAGTTTATTTATTTTTGGGCCATAAAATGCCCTTTTTGGCCGCATCAAATATGAGGCACCGCCTGACAATGGTTAAACTGTAGGTGACAGATCAGGCATCAAATTTGATGCAAGCCTGACAAAGGCATTTGTCTAAAAGAATCATAACAGCTGTTATAACTGATAATTAAAGGCATAAATTTACATTTAAGGTTTATTCATAAACAACTTGGGTAAACAAAAGGCACAGAAACTTGATTTCAATAAATTTAACACATTTTTTGTAATTGACATTTTATAAAAAATTGAAAAAATGTTACAAAAATATTATCAGAAGAACTTAAGCATGTTGTTGCTTATGGAATTCCAGGAAACAATTCCTCATTGAATTTAGACATAAATTAACCTTGCAGAAGGAACAAGCAAAGGAAGAGTAGGTCCTCTTGTTCTTGGTGTTGCAATGTTTACATGAAAGCCTCTTTGCAGAAACTGGCCAGTGTGTTTGTGTTTCATCAAATATTGTATCATGAGGCCTTTTTCTATGCTGATTGGGAATGTCATCAAGTGAAGAAGACCTTGAAGAAGACCGTGAAGTTGAACAACTTGGAGATCTCAGGCTCCTTGGGATTCCATTGGTTGACTTTCTTCCAGAATGGGAGATGGAAAACCGAAATTCCCTGAGGTTCATGTATTTCTCTTTCAAAGCACCACAGTCACGCCTGTACAACAACCAGCCATTGACACAACAAAGATCAATGATATATCCAAAGAGCCTCATGTACCAGCGTTTTGCTTTGAGTGGAGACTTGTAGAGATGCACCAACATATCATTCTTATCTATGCCCCCCCATATGGGCATTATAATTTTTTATCACTGCAGGACAGTCAACTTCCACCTTTTGTTTGAGCTCCTTGCTGTACCTCTTTATCTTTGTCACTGGGTTGATGCCAATATCATTAGTCAGTAAAGTAACAACCTTACTGTCTTTCCAACATACAGCAAGGACACCATCCAATGAACAGTAATCCATAGCACTCCTTTTCACATTTCTTATCACCATTGTCAGGTCGGGCCTCAATATCGATACAAAAATGGTAAGTGATAATCTACCATTGTCAGGCCGGGCCTCAATATTGATAGCAAAAAGGTAAACAAAACTTCAAGTGCATTTATTTGTTACTTCTCAATGCCTCAGGCAATTAATTTGCATCTCAAAATGAGGTTCAAACATTCAATAATGCACTGGAAACACATTCAGAAACTTACTTACATTCTGTAGTGGTGTACATTGGTGAAATATCAGGAGAGTGAGGGTCGAAATGCAGCTCCTTCAACAAGTCAAGCAGTACTGAACACTTGAGGAGCTCCCAGCCAATAGCAGAGGACAATACCCAAGTGACGCCACCTTCAAGCTCTGCCCAGAAGGTGTGTGATTGGCTGAATTGAGGTGAGAAGTCTCTGGGAGCATATGCATTGTGTCTATGGTGCCATGAAAACCATACTTTTGGTGCCTCAATATTGAGGCACCGCCTGGTAAAGGGTTAAAAAATTTTATGTTGCAAACTTGCAATTGTTAATAAAACACACCAAAACAATTTTTTAAATTTAATATACAAACAGACAATATAAAAAACATAAATGGAACTTGTATCAAAACATTTTTTAATTGTTACAAAAATATAAAAAGGAAGCAAATATCAACAATGCCAAATTGCAAAGTGATGCAAGTTTCAATCCCTATATTCCTGAGATTCATTTGGAAGACCAATGATTCTATATTGCTAAATGGAAAGATGGAAGTCTGAGAAACAATTTCTATCAGTCTTTATGAAACTTGAAGAGCAATATTCTCATGGATCTCTTCCTCATCCGGGTATTCCTCAATCCTAAAAGTTCTCTTTTTCCTCATTACTTTCTGCTTTTTGGCTGGCCTTTCTTCCCTTTCTTCCTCCTCATCATCACTTGACATCTCTGCATCCTGTGCATCCGGTGGCAAGTATTCATCACCACTATCCAGCAATTCTGGTTCGTCTACCTCTGGTTCTGAGTCACTGTCTTCAGAAACACAGACATACCTCGACCTGCTGGTCGACTGCTCCCCATAAAACAGCCTCTCATGGAACTGGAAGGACAATAGAAACCTCCTGTATAAATCCAGACCACTACAGAGTTCATATATGCAATTGAAAATTTCTTATAAATATTTATTTGACTAAAATTGGACATTCCCGGAAACTCGCGCAAGACCGAAATAATTCGGTCTAAAATGCTTGCACTTTTTTCAACTGCATGCTACACTCATATTATGCTTCACACGGACTTTAGGTATATATCAAAATATGCCTAAACTATTCATGTAAGCACTAAACACAACAATCAGTACTTACCGACATTGTAGAATGTATAATCCAAGAGTAGATTAGTAAGGGTGGAGGGAAAAATGCGTGTGTGGGCGAAGCCAAGCCACCAGTGTTTATATTTTGATCTCTCAACCAATGGGAAGGCGGCAGAAGCGAACTGTACTTAGCTGAAGAGACTCAGGGAAGGCTTGTGATTGGTTGGAACTAAAGAACGGGAAGCTGGCCGCGCGGGGCACGGAGTATGACACGCGCCAAAAACACGTAATTAAGACCGAATTTTTTCGGCCTCGCGCGACCCATGAATGGTGACCTGGTGGGAAGCGCAATCAATGACATTCTAAAAAAAAGCCGTAATTGTCATCCCGTAGTGGCCTAACACAAACTATAGCAAAATCATCGACATGAAGAAACGACCAAATATCGGATGGGATAACAGTGGCAACGTCAAGAATGGCTTCTTTATTCGGGGAGGGAAGGTAAAAATTTTATTTCCCTGATCGCGAAATCCCCTTTTCGACAAGAAACCCCCAGAAAAAGCTGAAAAAATTCCTAGGGGGCCCCAAGGAAGGGCTTGGGGAAAATTTCCTTTAGCCCCAAGGGTTTTTCCAAAACCCTTTCTTGGGGAAAAAATGAAAGACAAAATATCGGGCAGATTGTTAGCAAAAGTCTTGGAACATAGGTACCCCATTGGATTAAGGCGTCGATATTTCCGGGTTTACCATACCAAAAATTTGTTAAAAAAGCGTTTAACAATTTCCATATTACACTAGAAAAAACAAAAATGTGTGAAAACGAGAGTTGTTATACCCGACAGTATCTGGTTTAGGGAAAAGGGCAGGATAAGGGTGGGTTTTCCAATAAAGGAAGAAACCCCTTTTGGGACTTTTTTGAGATTTGAAAAAGCAAGAGGACTACGAGCCCCGTTGGTTTTTAAATTTAATGAAGAAAACTGACATTAATTTTCATCAGATCTAGCTACTGTAAGTTTGTTCATCTGCCCCAAACTACTGTCATTTGGCCCGTGAAAAGTTTTGGGACAAAAATTTTCTCAGACCTAAAGGGGGATCTTGCAATGTAAAAAGAAAAATCCAGATGTACGACCCCCTCTCTTGTTTAAAGGAAAAAAATAAAACGGGAGAGATGTACCCTTTTTTGGGATTCAAAGACAAGGTGAGAAAAATTTCAGTAGCAACCCCAAAAAGAGTCGCAACCCAACCTGGAACCGTGAGAAAAGGGAAGGGGGGGCGGAATTTTACTTAACAATTTAACTTCTGTATTTCTTGCAATCTGCAACATATAAGTAGTTGGGAAATTTTTAGGAGACCCCCGTAAGCGCCAAGGAAAATAAAATTTCCAATTCGCATAAATGATGGGAAAAACACCCCCGGGCGGTTTTAAAGTAGGAAAAGAGCGATAAATTCTGTTGTAAGGTAGCGGGAAACAAAATTGTTTCAGTCACCAGTAAGAGCCCCAGTCAGAAAATAATCGTTTTCCAGCAAGCCCTATTTTATGAAAAGTGCAACTACTTGTATGAAGAGGACGAAGGAAGGGGGGAAAAAAAAAGGGGAAAAAGGGCTGGGATAAAGAGCAAAGAACAAAAAGGGACAATTCCCTGACTGGGAATTTAAAACACAAATAAAACCCCCCACATAGGAAAAGGGGCGGTTATGATTGGACCATTGGTTAGTCAATGTTTATGGGACTTGGGACCCAACACACATTGATGTTTTATAAGTAAAAATTTTCTTTTGAGATACCTAATTATATTGAATTGATGGGGGCCCTTTGCTCTAAATTCATAAAGGGGGAGATCACTTTATGGCTGTAAGGGAGCTGAGTTTTAAGCCCGTTTTTTCTCATTTTAAAAGCAAAAGGAGATACTTTCGTTTTTCCTTTTTGGGAACCCCGGGCCCCGGGGGGATTTCAAACCGGGGGGTTTGGGAAAAAAAGAATAGGTTTAAATATAGACACACACACACAATTTTAAAAAAGTAGTTTATAAAGTTGTAAATTTTTTTTTGTAACAGTAAAAAAAGGTGTGGGAGAACTGGGGTAATAGAGAAATTTTTGCTTGGCAACGATTTCGTTTTTTTGGGGGGTGTGGGAGGAGCTTGTAGGCTCCCCCCCTCTCTCTCTCTCTCTCTCTCTTTGGGGGATTCAAAAATGGGAGGCCTTTGGGCCTTTTTTTCTATTTTTTTGGGGAAAAATGTGTGCCACAGGGGTGAGCTTTTATAACTTAAGTTTTTGGGCCCCCTAACCCCCGGGTGACTAAAGGTGTCAAAAAAACTGGTTAGCCCCGGAATTTGTCCCGAAAAAAGAAGGGGCCCCAAATTTTTTTCCGATCCACCATGTGGGGTGTCTTAGAAGAAAAAGTAAAGGGGGGTTTTCGGCTTATGTTTTGGAAAAATGTGGGGTATTATAAATTTTATATTCTGTAATATCTATTTTGGAAAGCCGTTATATTTTTATAGTAGTAGTTTAAATAACCTGTGAAGAGGGTTGGTGAAAGGATATCAGAGACACTGAGGATGATCAGTCATGATGTAAGTATTTTCCTAGACAGATTAGACCATTAAGTAAAAAGCTACCCCACACTAGAACATGTAGTGAGAACCTTGCTATCAAAGTAATAAGGGACATAACAATATGACAATCACACTAACACACGAAGATAAAGGAGCCAGTATATATATATAGGAGCGGAGGACAAGTACGGGACAAAGAGAGGAAGAAAGAAGTGGAGAAATTGTGGTAGAGATAATGCTGGTATTAATAATAATAATAATAATAATAATAATAATAATAATAATAATAATAATAATAATAATAATAATAATAGTAGTAATAGTAGTAGTGGTAGTAGTAGTAGTGGTAGTAGTAGTAGTAGTAGTAGTAGTAGCAGTAGTAGTAGAAGCAGAAGTTGAGTAAGTCTAAGGACAAGAAAATGGAACACTGCAGGAGAACTAATGGCCCACGAGGGTGGGACCAAAAACACAGTCAAAAAAATCTGAAGGACAAAACACACCTGGGCAGAATAAAGGGGACAAAGAAAATACAGAAATCGTGAAGAGGTAGGGAGACGAGTAGAAAAGATAAGGTGAAGTCACAAGTGTTCTAACGTTTGGAGCATTTGAAAATGTAATGAGAGAGGAAGGCATCTACAGTGACAAATCCAGGACTACGATTCATATTAGGAAAGGTGTGTATTAGGGATGTTTCAACAAGACGGCATTGCCAAATGCTGTAGATTTCAGAACACTCGTGACTTGATTTGATCTTTTTTCCTTTCTTCTACCTACCTCTTCTCCTTTCCGATATTTTCAATGTCTTCTTTACCTCTGTCTAGGTGTATTCTGTCTTTCAGTTTCCTTTCCCCATCTCTGAGTGTTTGGTTGCACTCTCGTCAGCCATTAACTCTCTTACAAGGCTGCTTTTTCTTATCCTTAGATTAAACTTCTACTTCGATTACTAATCTACTACTACAACAACAACAACTACTACTTCTACTACTACTACTACTTTTAACTTGCTTCACTTCCCTTTCTGTCTCTTGTGCCGCTACCACTATTTCCCAGGAAGAATCTCTGGAAGAACTAAGAGCCATAAAGGAAATTGAAAAAAAAAAAAACTTTTTTCTTATGCCAAATCTAAGGATAAAACAACTTCTAGTAATGGGCCTCTTACTCAAAGAAATGAGTAAGATACTAAAGTCCCAATACGACTCAGTGTTCAGCGAGCCGTTACCCAGACTAAGGGTCAGCAATCTAAATGAATTCTTTATGACCGAAACCCAGAATGTGGTCATCTCAAAAATCTCTGATATTATCCTAACACCAAAAGACTTTGAAAAGGCAATAAATGACATGCCCATGCACTCTACCGCAGGTTCAGACTCATGGAACTCCGTGTTCATCAAGAACTGCAAGAAGTCCGTGTCACATGCCTTCAGCATTCTAGAAATGGAGAGGGAGCATGGACACAGGAGTCATCCTACACTCATTGAAAACAACAGATATAGCCCCACTCTACAAAGGTGCCAGTAAAACAATTGCAAAGAACTACAGACTGATAGCACTAACATCCTATCTCATAAAAATCATTGAAAGGGTTCTAAGAAGCAAGATCGCCAACCACCTTAGTTACCCCTTAGTTACACAACCCAGGGCAACACGGGTTCAGAGCAGGTCGCTCCTGCCTGTCCCAGCTACTGGACCACTATGACAAGGTCCTGGATGCTACAGAGGATAAACAAAATGCAGATGTAGTATACACAGACTTTGCGAAAGCCTTCAACAACTGCGACCACGGTGTAATAGCACATGAAATGCATGATAAAGAAATAACAAGAAAAGAAGGTATATGGATCTATAACTACCTAACAGAACACAAAAAGGAATAGCAAACAGAGTAAAGTCTGAGGCAGCTACGGTGGAAAGCTCTGTTCCACAAGGCACAGTACTCGCTCCCATCCTGTTCCTCATCCTCTTATCTGACATACACAGAGATGTCAGCCATAGCTCCGTGTCTTCCCTTGTGGATGATACCAGAATTCCCATGACAGTGACATCCATCGAAGACACCGCAAGATTCCAAGCAGACATCAACCAAATCTTCAAATGGGCCACTCAAAACAATTTGAAGTTCAATGAAGAGAAATGTTAACTACTCAGATATGGAAAACTTGAGGAAATTAAAACTGTATCAGGGTATACAACAAATTCTAACCATAAAACAGAGCGAAAAAGTAATGTGAAAACCTGGGAGTGATAATATCGGAGGATCTCGCCTTCAAAGACCACAACAATGTATCTACCGCATCTGCTAGAAAAATGATAGGATGGATAATGAGAACCTTCAAAACTAGGGACGCCAAGCCCATGATGATTCTCTTCAAATTGCTTGTGCTCTCTAGGCTGGAATACTGCTGTACACTAACTGTCCTCCTTCAAGGCAGGCGAAATTGCTGACCTGGAGATTGTACAAAGAACTTTCACGGCACACATAAGTGCGATAACGCATCTAAATTACTGGGAACGGTTGAAGTCCCTTGATTTGTATTCCCTGGAACGCAGGCGAGAGAAATACATGATAATATACACTTGGAAAATCCTAGAGGGATTAGTACCAAATTTGCACACGAAATTCACTCCCTATGAAAGCAAAAGACTGGGCAGGAGATGCAACATTCTCCCAGCGAAAAGCAGGGGCGCCACGAGTACAAGGAGAGATAACACAATAACTGTCAGGGGCCCAAGACTGTTCAACTGCCTCCCAGCATACATAAGGAGGATTACCAATAGACCCCTGGCTGTCTTCAAGAAGGTACTGGACAGGCATCTAAAATCAGTACCTGACCAGTAGGCGTGTGGTTCGTACGTCGGCTTGCGTGCGGCCAGCAGTAACAGCCTTGTTGATCAGACCCTGATCCATCACAAGGCCTGGTCTCAGACCGGGCCGCGGGGGCGTTGACCCCCGAAACCCTTTCCAGGTATCCTTCCACCACCACTGCTACTTCCATTATCACATTGCCTCAACCACTACTACTGCACTTCCTTCTTTCTTCGTCTCTTTGTCCCGTTCCTGTTCTCCTCTCCTATATATACTGGCTCCTTCATTTTCGTGTGTTAGTGTAGCTAGTTAATGGGCCAAGTCAGACCGAAACGTCGTCATAAGCTTATTTCTCCTATGTGTGGGTTATTTGTGTATAAAGCGCAAATTCCGAATACTCAAATTGTCAATGAGAACGACGAAGGACTTGGGAGTAAGAATGAGAAAAACGGAAAGAGGGAAATGATCGTTTTCATGAAAATCAGCTAACACAGACTAATCAAAGTCCAGCTTGATAAAAGTTAATGATATAAAGAGATCTAAAGGAATAATATGAGTGCTAGGATCAAAAAGTGGAGGCGGGAAATTACTTATAACATGAAGAAAGAGGCGAGGCAAAAGCATTTAACTGGTCCCCATGAGAGTCGCAGCGAGACCCTCCCAGGAAATATGATAAGCATTAAATTTATTTAATAAAAGACGTGGCGGAGGTAAGGAATTGCAGAAGGAATTTAGGGATGGATGAAGAGCGTGACGTGCAAAGATACAAAGAGCAGAATGAGAACAACTTTACCGATGTATAAGTTAAAACAAAAAGCCGAGAATAAGGAATATCATTTTGCATAAGATGTTCATTCTCATTAAATGTCTCGTTGTGAAAAGGATTAAATGCCTGCAATAAAAGTCAAAGATAGGAAGGCCAACTGTTGAATGTAATTTCGGTTTTTGCAAGCAATACAAACAGGGGACCTAGATGAATAACATTTGCAGCTGCCATCGATTTCTCTCCACAACATATGAAATTCCACGCAAAAAATATTATCATACTAATAAATAACGGGTAACAGAAAGCCCACGTGGCTTGGACTAGAACGGTTAAAAAAACTGTGTGTAAAATAGCGGTAATTAGAAATACGCGATTTTGGACAACCATAGAAAAAAGAGGTTGGACAGGGGCAGGTGCACGAACAGGTGCAGGAGGAGGTGGGTCGGTGTCCAAATGCGTTTTTGACTTCATGATAATACCCGAATCATGAGCAAGAGCGTAGTAGATGTAAAGAGTAGACATGGCAGTACCAAAATAGTGGAACAATAAAAGGTGTAGTGATTATCCTGGGAGAAGGAATCTGGGTGGATACAATGAAGGATGGATAATTGGCACGAATGTGCTGGTTGGATTGTTTACCACAACTATCACAGACAAGGAGAAGGCAAGGCGCGAGACACCAACGTAGGGAAGGTTAAGTATGAGGGGGGAACAGTAACTGGTAGGGAGTTTTGGCGACGGAGAAAGTCTTGGGCTTTGAGGTTTTGAGGACGAGTGAAGAGCCCAGCCTAAAAGATGGGGATAAACAAGGGAAATCGAAGAGGACGTGGTAATAGGATGGGAGAAGGGAGGAAACGTCCAGAGACCGAGGATTTCATCCAGTGTTGGCCAAACAGGAGACTGCGGGAAGCGCAACATGGACCTGTGATGCTGGGCTTCTTTATATACTTGACTCATACAATCCAAAATGACGAACCTTTTCTAGTGGTAATAAGATATTTTTTCGTTTTACAATTTATTCCAGACAGCACCGGGTAACTTTAATTATATGAAGCAACAATAAAGCGAAAAGAAAATCGTATATCCTACTCTGTCCAAGAATACCCTCGAGCCTGGCCAATTTGCTGAATACGACATGGAAACCACCTTTTCATACTACCCAGTAACACAAATGATAGCGCCCGAATGAGAAGGGCTCAGCCAACAAGGCGAATAACCAGAAAGCCGGAGTCGAAACCTTTGCTGTCCACCTCCAGGAGACAAAGGCAGCCTCCAAAATACTTCCGTCATAAAAAGAACATGCGGAGTCGCCCACCGAGGCCTAAGAGAGCAGCCTCGCTTTCATTACTAATTCCTAAAGCAAACTGCACTACCCACCGATAACGAATCCCTTACCCCCCACTACCTAGGAGAGACATTCAACAAGCTGGAAATATCTTCAAAAGCATGAGACCGAATGTGAGAGGAACGGACGAGATGTGGGATGTTTAGATTAAACCGAAGAGACAAGAAATCCTAATTCCTAGGATCAAAGAACTCCTTCGTCAAGTCAAAAGACGTTCCTTCCCTCAACCCTTCAAGAGATTCTCCAGAGAATAAGATTTTATCATGTTGTTTTCTGTTGTTTAAAACTGGATTTATTTGCGTTTATTCCATTTTCACATATTTTGTCCCTCGTGTATGATTTCTAGTCATGTATTATTAACTTATCATTAATTTCTTTGCTTTGAAAGTTAGGCAATTTTTGTTATCCTTTATTAACTCACTGTGTTTATATATATTTCCTCCTATTTATTTTATTTTCATCTTGGATTTGTAACCAATTATGGGAGGCTGAAAACATTAAAATAACTAAGTCTAAATGGTAAACAAATCTCTTGCATATGTATAAAACGTCTCCAAGTCAGACAGATCACTACTTGTGTCTTTGCTAGTTCAAAGTATAACTCATTGAGTAAAAATTAGAATACATCTTTTCAGTGAATTCTCAGAGATACCACGTAGAAAGGTAAATAAATCAAAATATTAATAATAACAACCATTTACAAAGTACACATTTATTACACCTCTGTTTGCTCCTGTTTGACTTATTCTGGCTTTAAAACATAAACATACCTTGACAAAGAAAGATATAAAGTATCATCAGGATGCTCTAAAATCCAAACACAACTATGGGAAGGTCGAAATGTTATACCAGAAATCCAGTAACAAACGCACTTTGCCCCAAACGCTCTTTGAACCTTGTACTTGGCACAAACAGCAGCAACTCCTAATAGATAATGACATTGCTCAACATCACTTTACCGGCATCTTAATTAAGAATGCATAGTAAATGTATGCGTACAGCCAATATGTGTGTGTGTGTGTGTGTGTGTGTGTGAGAGAGAGAGAGAGAGAGAGAGAGAGAGACAGGCAGAGAAAGAAAGAGAGAGAGTTAGAGAGAGAGAGATGGGGATGGGATGGAGGGATGGGGTAGACTCCGTGGATCATTGATTCTCCCATAAACCCTCAGAAATCACAACAGCATTGCCTTTGCACATTACACACCAGCAATAAAAAATATAAATACGTTTTAACTCCATTCTATGCGTATAATTTTAGTAACTGTATAAATAATAATATTTATTCACTATTAACGTAAACATGTTTTATAAATTAAAATTACAAAACTACATAATTTTTACATAAAACTTAATACACAATGAAAACTTTAAAGAACATGAAAAATACGTTGTCTAGCCATTGTTCAAACCAGGAAGAATGTTTTTCATGGCACCATTAACCCTCCAGTAGGGAGATAATCAGGTTCATGAAGGTTTGTACCCGAAAACATGTCCTAACATTCCCCTAGACCCTGTGAAAGCATCGATGATAAGCTCATAATTATTTTTATGAAGAATGATGCTTGTGTCTTCCTCAAATAACCACAAGCCATATTTCGTACAAACCTGACTGAACTACTTTGTCCCCGTGTGTCCTGGTCCCGGGGTATTTTCCAGTTGTGAAAAATACCCGGTAAGTATTTTCACCAGTTGGTGAAATACTACTTAATATACATGAAGCCTAAGAAAGGACCTGTATAAAGTAAATATAACCGTTTCGCTGGTTGACACGAGCAGTAAAAAAATATACGGCATTAAGATAAATACACCAGTAGATAAATAGAGCTTTCTCTGAATCATTAACAGTTAATCAAAATCGTAAATTTATAAAAGTCGTGGCAAGGTGTAATTAAAATATTTCTTATTAAATATTGTAGAAGATTCCTCGAATGCATATCTTTAATATGTAGAATTATTATAACACTTGAATTTTATATACATATGTACATATCAAACTAAATACTGAAGAAGGTAGAAACAATGGTGTCAGTTCCTGGAACTAACAAATATTGTAAATCACTCCAACTTAACGCATATCGATGCACCATATGCATGTATGTAAATATACATATTTAAAAATATAAAGACAGCAATTACAGATATGAAATATGAAGAGAAAGTAAAGAAGTTTAATAAGGTCTAATAAGAAAAAAACTCAACCAACTGGATAGTACCTTGAGTCCTCAAAAATGTGCGGATAAGCAATGTTATCCACTTTTTAGAGTTCAATTCAGCCAATCAACATATGTGCATTTATGTGCGAACCTGTTTCCTAGTGCGCTGCAGATTTAAGCAAAAAGCCTGTTAACACAGACTACCCGATTAATATCTCAGGCACACAGCAATAGTCAGCTTCACTTGAAATGACGAAGTACAATACGCTACCTAACTCTCAGTACCTCATTCAGATGGACTTCCGGTGCTCATCCACCTAGATCACCCTCACGAACATACTCAAAACCCGCGTTTCTGCTAGAAAATTGGCCAATAATGCTGACAGAAAACGAAAGTCCTAGTTCGCTGGCTGGCCTGGATAAAAGTTACCCTAGTACATGAAGAAGCTTCTTTAGTCTTTTTGTTGTTTTTTGTCGTTCCCCCGTCCAAATGAGTAAATTCATGTTTTCTGCCCTATCTAAAGTCACGCCTGTCTTCTCGATGTCCTCTGAGATTAACTGGACGAGTTACGTTTGTTTTACTGTTTTTATTCTAACTAATAGTACAATAAATTTCTATCCTACCTACTATTAGGATCTAAAACCTGTGTTAATATTATCAATTGGTTTAGTTACTTACCGTTTGTAACTACGTAAACCTTCTAGAAATGGTTAATAATTATTATGATGTACAGTTGCTAACTGTGTGTTAAGGGCCGTAAAGCTTATAAACTACAAACTATAAATGTTTTTCGTGAATAGGATTCGCAATATAGAAGCCTAACAACAGCACCGTATCTTGTTTATGCTTTCCAAAAAGTGACATTGAACACCCTATAAAGTAAAGACTGGTTTCATGATAGTGTTTGTTGTTGTAAAATTTATTTGAAAAAAACCGAGAGTATAATACTATCACATTCACACAGAGAATTATAGCTTCCTAAAGGTTAAACAAGTGATTGAGCGTCTGCACTTCATGTTTATCAAATTTGCCAAAGTAATATGAGCGAAATTCCAAAATTGTGCAAGAAAGAAAATGGAAGGGGAAGATTGCATTTACCCTGACATTTAGAAAAGTATTGATAGGGTTCCCGATGAAATAATTATTTGGAAACAAAAAAAATAGTGATGGAGTTAAAGATAAATAATCACAATGATGAAAGACTTTTAGGATGGGTGCTAGCGAAATAATTTTTTTTTTATAATTTTGGTCCAATCTCAATTAATTTTTACATGATTTAAGCAGCATTGAACAACCACTGTTTGTAGTGACTTTTCGCCTTAAAAGACAGAAAAAAAAAAAAATAGTGCCCTATTCTATAGCATAAAACACATCCTTTTACTACAATATTGGTAAGATGTATAATGATCAAGTTGGCATCATATGAAAGATAAGGTCTAGATAATCTGGTACTAACCCCTTTTGAGTCAAAATTCATAGATGCAAATAAAAAAAGTTGATTTATTAGTTTTTTTAAGATTTTTTTTTTTTTTGGAGGGGGAGAAAAAAATCACTAAAAACAAAGCGGCAAATTATCGCAAATCGCCTTTTACATGCTATAGAACCATCATTACTCAATAATGTGTGCAAAAATCGTTACACACTCCTAATAAACACTTTCTTTAATAATGGACAATATTGTCAATTCTTATTCCCAGTTATATATTATGTTTTCTGTAAAAACTCTACGGTCATGGCGCGCCACATTTCAGTAAGTTGCTCGCCTCATACTTTTGACAGCCCTCCAGTGACTGAGTTCCTATCTCTTCCTAATTTGAATGGAGTCCTCAAGAAGTTACAAGTAGTGTATTTAGAAAGAAACAAATCTAAAAAAAGTAATTTTTAAGGGATAAAAAACACGAATTGCCATCATGTCTTTTTGATGACAGCAAGACAAAAAAAATAAATTGTTTTGGAAACACATAACTTAGAAAATTATCATAGAAACAAGCTAATTAGCATCAACATGCTGTCAGAATTATGCACTATTTTTTCGATAGGAAAACATTTTTTTTTCCATTTTTTTTGTTTTATGGACGGGGGTGTTACAGATGAAGAATTTAATAGGGGGCACCCGCCTTAAGAGGTAAATGCAGACAGGTATAAAAGATAAAGACTTAATAGGGAGGCTAACAGATAGAATGATTTACCAGAAGGAATAAGAACTAATAAAGAGAGGTGTTTCCTAGTCCTAAAAAAAATGTAAGAGTAATGATGACAAATCAATGTAAAT
Organism: Cherax quadricarinatus; assembly: GCF_026875155.1. NCBI lineage: Eukaryota > Metazoa > Arthropoda > Malacostraca > Decapoda > Parastacidae > Cherax > Cherax quadricarinatus. The sequence goes on from NW_026506780.1 coordinate 15,407, forward strand.
CCTTACTACAGGAATCTGAAATTTGGTACACGTGGAATTGATGTAGATAAATTCCATGTATAGAAATATGTCGAAAGTGAAAGGACCCACCAGAAAAAACCTTAATATAAGGCCAAAATTTCAGTTTTTTATTCAACCCCAACCTTTATAGTATCCCTGTACCTGTGTACCTGTCACCCTCTTACTATCATATTATAACCAAGACATTACCATGGTTATGTTTTTATACTAATTATTCATTTGGTACTTTAATTTGTGAATTTTATTTGTCAATTTTAATCTAGTTATAAACGTGATCTTGTCAAACCTATAACCAGACTCTAGTGAAATTGCAATCCCATTTCAAATGTATTTATAGATGATAAGTTTATATATAATTCCTACCATCGGTCCATTTTAACGTTGCTTACCATTACTTAATTATTATCCCTTATATATTTTCTTCATTTATTTTAGCTTATATAACTACCCTAGTTTATATATTCACAACTGTTAAAATAATCAAGTGCTATTCTTAGGTGCTAAAGTAAGAATAAGTTCACAATTTTTGCCATTATATTCCTAAGCTCATTTTATTTGAGTACCACTTTTATTTGGATCACCCACAACCTATATTAGTCCCCTTTATATTATAATTTTTACTATATTCTAACTTTAAAAATTACCTATTAGTGTACTACCTACTACCATACTCCCAAGCTCCCACTATTTGATCACACTTTATTTGTATTATCCCCTTAGCTCATTATTTTACTTTTGTTAAAAAATCCAGGTGCTATTTTTTAGCTTAAGACTATTTACTTTTGTTTTATACTTAATTCAAACTATAGATTCACTACAAATCTTATATTTCAAGCATTGATCCTGATACCAACCTTTTAAATTTAATGACTTAAATGAATCAAACAGTTACTGTAATTACTACACTGCAGAACAATCAAAGGCACTTCTCATTTGCCAACAACAACATAACTATCTTTAACTACAATATCAGATTTTTAAGCAAGCATTACAATGACCTCATAGCATTACTAAATTCCTTACATGCCAATTGTCCCATCATTACACTAACTGAAACCTGGCTAAAGCCTGATAGTACAGATGTCTATCCCATTCCTGGTTAAAACAGCCATACACAACTGTAGGCCAGACCAAAAAGGGGGTGGCACAGCCATTTTACTACTCAGACCAACTACAATGTATCACTAATACTTGCACAAGGGATGAAATGGGGAATATATAATAGCTAAATTCAAATCCAAGTACCTCCAAAAACCTCTCACATTGATAAACATCTACAGAGTTCCACATCAAACATTAGCCAATTTAGTCAAAATCTAGGAAGTTATGATAACTGATGCACGCATGAACAAAGATCACTTACTACTCTCAGGTGACTTCAATTTTAAATCTCCTGCAAGACCAGGACCCACACGTTACTGAATTCACAAACACAATGAGTAACTGTATGTTACTACCAACAGTAACCAAAACCTACAAGAGTTACAGAGACTAGTGTTTCCCTACTTGACCACATCTGGACCAACACCATATCCCCTTTAAAATCAGGCATAAATTACAGAAAATACCACAGACCACTACCCTACTTTCCTCATAACAACTCTTGGTAAAAATACCCCAAACACTACTAAAAGTCACCTTCAGACTTCACAATGAGGCAACTCGGTACCCAACATCGCCGTCACCATACCCGAATATAAAAGACTATAATTTCTTGTAGAAACGTCGTAGAACATTCATTCTGGTACCATTGGTTGGGCCCAAAAGTTGAGCTATTTTGCAGTATATATAACTCAAATTTCCCTTTTTTTTCGATTTTTTCGGTGAGCCCCGGCGGGGAAAATTTTTTCCCCCACTTTCCACCTTAATAACCCTTTACAAAAAGCATTTGCAAACATTTTATTGGCACACTGAGCTAGAAACCTAACAGATATTGACCCAATTAAAAATAATTTTTCTAAAAAAACCCAATACCTCTAAAAACAAGCACTGCCCTAAAAAAACTAAAAGATACAGCAAAGAAAAACTGAACCGTCCTTGGGTAACACCCCCCGCATTCTCCCCAAAAACCAAAAAAAAAAACACCAATATGAAAAAAAGTACAGAATGGGTTTACATAACCGAGACCCAAAAAAAACGTTTACCGTCAAACCTAACCAGCCTGAAAAGAAAAGGGGAAAAAAATTGTATTAAAGAGAACAGATTATCCAACTTAAAAGGTGAAAATTTTAAAAAAAACCCCGGAAAACCCTATCAGAAATACGGGAACCAAAAAAAATATTTACAAATACGAAATAAAAAAAGCAAAATCGATGAACCCCCCAACCCCCCAACCAACAAAACAGCAAACCCAAAACCCAAGGGTTTCTTCTCCCACTAATAGGCAAAACCTTGCCAAAAAAACCCAAGCTCAGATACCCCCCCAAATGACTACCTCCCCGGCAACAAACCCAACACAAATGTTCCTATTTGTAGAAGAATGGTTCAGAGAACCCGGGCATGTTGATAAATTAAACACATTGGGAACTCTTTTGGGGAACTTTAACCGAGGATAAAAGTTTTTTGCCACAAAAGTGGCTTCTCAGTCCTACAAAGGGGGGAAACTTGGGAAAAAAGGGGGAGAATTAAATAAACAAATTCCCCCCTGACTGCTTTACCTCTCCCGGCCCAAAGGGTTTTTTAACCCTTCTCAGCACGTATGCCGTTTTTCTATTCAAGATTGATGGGCTGGGCCACAACGACTCGAGGGTTTTAGGGACTGAATTTCCTTTATTCCCCCCCTTTCTTTAAATTCCCTTTTGTAAAGGACGATGAAACCCCTGTGTGGCGAAAAAGTTTTTCCCCAGTAAAGAATAAACCCCAAAAGTTGCCCAAATTTTCTAAATTTTTCAAAAACTGTTTTCCCAGCTCCCACTAACCCCTACGAAGGGCTCCCCTTTTTTTCAACGCACTAAAAAACAAGCAGGGATTTAAAAAACCTTACCACCCTTTTATAACAAAAAATGTCACAATGTATCACCAATTTATTGCAAAAACCCTCTTTAAAAAAACCATTGAAACCCCCCACCCCCCACAGTAAATCAAAATAGGCCCAAAGGGGCACCCCGATCCAGAAAGGAGGGGACCAAACAAGTTTTAATAAATAAAAGGCCAATATCCAAATTACACCCCTCCTCAAAAATCTTTTAAAAATTAAATTTATAAACAATCTACTCCTACCTTTTTCTCCCAAAACATACCCCCAAACCCCCTGCCAATTTGGATTCAGGCCTAATAAAAATACTAAGATGCTATTTTAAAACATGCTAGAAAAATATATACAAATGCAATAGAGAAAAAAAAAAAAAAGTCCCCCTGGGGGTCTTCATTGACTTACGAAAAGCTTTTGATAAAATTTGACCATGACTTGCTCCACTAAATTTTTCCCCACATGGTTTTAAGAGGGCACCCCTCAACTACCTCCCAAATCAATTTCCTCAGCAACAGAAAGGGCCCAATTAAAGTGGAACGCAAATGGGGCAAAATCTTCTGGCGCAACCAATTTAAAAGTTGGTGTCCCAACCCGGGAAGTTCCTTGGCCCCCCTTCTCTTTCTTCCCCATACATAAATGACCTTCCAAATGCCGCAATTACTAAAACCCACACATTTGCAATGAACTACATACGTCTTCTCTCACCCCCGACCCATCACGCTAGCCAATACTGAAATACCAAAATTACAAAAATATCTACCTGGATAGGACTAACAAACTACACAAAAACTTTTGAAAAAACCCACTTCATTCATTTGGAAAAAAGAGCTACGATGTCCCTTTTAACATAATAAAACGGATCCCCTATCACAAAACAACAAGGAAAATTTTTGGGAATCCCCCTTTGAAAATAACCAAATTCATACACATATAAAAACAAATTTTTCTAAAAAAATTTCCCAAACTGTGGGCATACTATCGAAGATACGGTACTATTTTTCCACAGTCACCCCCCTTTGCCCTATACACTCTCTTTTTTCCCCCCTTCTCCCCATGGAATTTGGCAGGGCTCAAAACAATTAACCATCTAAAACCACAATTACCAACAAAAGGCTGCTTAAAATATAACAAATTCTCACTACAGCAGCACACTCCACCAATATTCAATACACAAAACCTACTCACCATACAAACCATCCATACTTTTACTGCACCTTTTAAACTACTAGAAAACTTAATCTGATATTAACCCCCCCCCTCAAACATCTCCTGCCAATCTCAACAGAACACAGACCCAAAAACAAGCACAGACACTCTTTTGATTTCCTCGGTTTTCCCTCTCACCTAGCAAAAATCAATGCCAAAAAGGCCCAAAATCGGGAATTCATTACCTGTAAATATAAAAGAAACCTACCTGTTTATAAAATTTAAGTCTCTTCTCAAAGATCCACTTTTCCCCCAAAACCCAAAAAAATACTGAAAAACTGAACCATAAATTGTATATCTTAAAGTTTCTCACAATTATACACATAAATGTAAAAACCCAAAACCCAATCAAACTTTTTTTTTTTTTTAAATACACTACCAACAGAATCCTCCAAACGCCTGAATTACAAAAAAAGCAAGCAACCATATGACCTGCCCTTTTGTAATACTCCTTGTGTTTTAAATTGAAATCTTTTTAAACATTAAGGGTTTTTTTCACTGTTTTCATCATTGCTTAGTTATTTTTTAAATTTTAAATTTAACCCCGGGGCCCGTATGCTATGCATAGTAAAAAGGGGCCTTTGGCAATACGCTCTTATCTGTATTTTTTTTGTACCTCGGGATGTGTGCTAAAATTTTGGAAATAAAAAAATTAAATAAATAAATAAAGGGAAAAAGGGCAGAAAGAAATAAAAAAAGAAAAATAAATTTAGGGGGTTAAATATCCGTGTTGCATTATTCCACCCCTGTCAAACTAGGGTTTTTTCAAATATAGGAGAGAAAAAATGTTAAAGTTTAAACCCATAATTTATGTTAGCCCAAAAAAATTGTAATAGCAGCGGTTTTTCTGTTGAGCAAAACCTTTAGGAAATAAAAAAAATTGATTTTAAAAAAAAAAAAACTTTTTAAAAGAAGGATAAAATAATGGCTTTAAATTTTACAGTAAAACTATAATAAAACAAAATTAAAAACTTTAAATTTTCCCTTTTTGGTTGATAAAGGTCGAGGGGAAACATAAAACCCCAATTTTACAAGGTTTTGTAAAGATTTGAAAAAAGAAGCTTTCCTAGTAGCTCAACAAGGATAACCGCTAAAAATTTGTAAAAAGGGGAAAGCAAAATTTTTTTTCCTGTGAAAATTAAATAAAAATATAAAATATATAAAATTAATATATATATATATATATATATAATATATATATATAAATATATATATAAAATTTTATATAAAAATTATATAAGGAAAAAATTAATAAAGGGAAACGACGACCCAACTTTTCCCCATTTTTCAAGCACACAGGACACACTTTATCGTGATGCTTTGGCCCAAAAGTTTTAAAGCTTTTGCCCGAACTTTTCGTTCACTAGGAGGGGTGCAGAGCGACTCGGCAGAAAAGGGCGCGTGACAACGTTAAAAATTTCCTCACACAAACGTAAGACAGGTAACCAAAGGCGGTTGGAATTTGGGTGACGCCCAAGATTTTCTTTTCGAATTTTGGAGTTTGGGTTGGGGGCGAGACTGGCGGGTTTTGGGTTTGTCTGATAACGCTTTAAAAAACCAGTTTTCATGTGGCCCAAAAAAAAATATCAAAATTTAAAAATTTTTTTGGGAAAAACATGCAGGTGAAAGTTAATTTCCCTTGTCAACAGTTTGAAAAAAGGGGGGAAAAATACATGTAGGGGGTCACTACAAAAAAATCCAAACCCCAAAAATTTTTATTTCCCGGGGAATTGCCCTGTAAAAATCTAAGTTTCCCTGAAATGTACTTCCCCCAGACGTATTATGCTCACTTAATGTAGTGCAAAAATGGTTAGCTGTCATTTTTTTAAATAGTGTGGTCCCTTTACTGCCTGTGAGTGAAACAAATCTAAACATTTCCTTTGTGAACGAGGGAACAGGTTTGGCTGACTGGCTTTCGAAACCCCCACAATAGAGTAACTGTTTTGAAGTTTTTTTTTTGTTACAAAGGCAGTGTTAAATGTATCCATAGGTGTTTTCCCCAACTCCAAAAAATTTCAGAATTTCACAACAGTGTGTAAAAAAAAACCTAACATAAATCCCAACAAGACCAAATGAAGATTCATAGAGAAGCCCCGGGGGAACCACAGAGCCCCACCCCGCTTTACGTATGTACTTCCCGATCCGCAACAACCCCTCTTTTACAACACACACACACCAAAACCCCACACACAAACACACACACCCACACACACACACACACACATACACAAAAGGAAAGATAGGTCCCAAAACATATAAAAGCTAGGGGAAAAATATCAAACCTTCCTGAAAGTAAGGTTTTGAGGAAAAGCAAACGTAGGTATGAGCCCTTTCCCCCGAAAGCAAAATCAACCCACAATAACCGGCAGGAAACGCGAGGGGTGGCAAAAAATTTTAAAAGGAAAGGGTTCAGGAACTTTTAAAAAAGGGAAACATTCTGGCCCTTCACATATAATTTTTCCAAAAACGAACTTAGTTTTCCCGGGGCTAAATACAAAACCCACATCTGTTAAAAACATTAAAAGCTGGAAAAAAAATTGCAAAGGTTTTGCAATAAAACCCATTTCCCCGAAGTGTGGGGTATGAAATACGAGGGCAGGTTTTTAAGAGCAAAACTTTAGAAAACTAGAGAACCCAAAGGACAAAATTGTTTTGACGGAGAAGAGGGAACGAGTGGGGTTTACAGGGGGAGTCAGTTTGGGGAAAGGGAGATGTCAGGGACACCAAAAAGGGCCCCAGCTGGGAATTCAACCCATATAAGTAACAGGGATATCAGGAAAACCTTTTTTAAACCCTTTGAGTGGTCAGGAATAGAACGAAATTAGACAGGGAAAAAAAGGGAAAAAAAAATCGAATTACGACCTTAAAGGTATATAAAGTAAAACGTAGCCAGGAGCGCCTTGAAAACCCTTAGCGGGTTTTCAAAAGGGGGTGGACCAGGGGAAGAGATTAAACCCCTGCAAAACCCAATTTGGTGACACCAAATTTGGTTTATACGCACACACAACACACAAACACACACACACACAACACACCACACACACCCCACACACGGCTCCCTGCCAACCCCCCCCAACTCCAAACCCCCCAGAAACAGATTGGAGAGGAAATTGAAGGGATGATACACCAACCCCTGATGGTTTTAAAAAGAATAAGGGGGGGGCCAAAAAACCAAAAAACCTCACTCAAGGGAAAAGGGTCTTGGTGTTTAATAAACCGTCACATCTCCTAAGGCGCACACCAAACAAATAACTGCGGGAGCCAAAATGGGGCGACTAGAGAACTTAAGAACGCATTCCTAGATCTCATAAGGGGTCGTTCCCGACCCTCTATGCCGCATATATCCCGGGCCCATAAATTTGGGCTATGCAGCCCCCCATTTTTGGGAAATCCACCTTGACAAAAACGTCAGGGAAACAGAGAAAAAGGAAAGGTTCGCAACGAAACTAGTCCCCCCGAGTTAACGGGGAAAGTCTTAAAGACGAGAGGTTTAAAAAACTCGACCTACACACGGAGGACAGGAGGGGCAGGGGAGGAACCCGGGTAACGAAGTATAAAAACTGAGAGGAATCGGGCAAGGTTGGGGCAGACAGGATGTTTCAAGAAAGGGTACAAGAACAAGGGGGTCCCCAATTGGAAGTTTTAAGGCCAGGGTGAGCCACAGGGGAAAGTTTGGAAATATTTTTTTCAGCCCTAAAGTTGTCAGGAAATGGAAAAGTTTTAAAAAGGGGAGGTATGGTGAAGGGGGCCATGCATAGCTTTAAGAGGTATATAAACACACACACACACACACACACACACACACACCATACCCAAGAATTTGGGTAATAGAAAAAAGGATCATGGCATATATTTAAAGTAGAAAAAAAAAGAATGTAAAATAAGGAAAATTTGTCAAAAAATCTTCAAACAAAAAAAAAAAAAAAGCCACAGTTTTTACATAAGAAAAAAAAAGATCCTATAGGAAAAGCGAAAAAAATTCGTTAATGTAGTGATTAAAAGATTTTTGTAGTATTTTTTTTTTATCAATTTTTAATACAAGTAACTAGGAAGTAAAGGGGGTAAACAGAAAACCCCCCAGAGAAGGACTACCGGCCTGCCGAAGTAATATGGAAAAACCAAATTGTTTTGAATGATGGTGGATTTCGGTGTGTTTTGTGTTCATAAACATGAAGATTTGGTACGCTTGATACTTTTACTTTCATTGGGTTAAAAATCATGCAAACTGGACGTGTAGTAAAGAAATGATCCCAGACGAAGTTCCTAAGACAACAAGTGTCCAAACCCCGGGGTGAGGCCCCTAGTTACCCCTTTACAATGCCAAAGGATACGCTTGCTTTCAGGACCCCTTTGCCTTGACCAAAAAAAACTGAAAGAAGAAGAAAAATCCCCCAAAAAAAAAATCGTAAGTTTTCATCCGGGGGCGGGGGCCCAAGAGAACATGTAGGCCGGGATGAATTACAGCATTTGGATTGCTAAATGTTGAAGCAGGTAAAACAACTGAAGCTAAATAAAGTTATAAAATTGCTCACAAACAGTGTCCAGAATATCTTGCTGTCAATTTTGTCAAGGTTGGGAACCAAAGCAATCATAGTACTAGGGGGAGAGAGCACAACTTGTAGTACCCACAGTCTTTGGCCAGGCGTCAAACCCTTTTATTGTACAGCAAAAAAGGGAAAAGGAACAGACTACCCGCACATGTCAAAGCCAGTCATAGCATGAACATTCAAGAAACTGCCAAAAGGTGTCTGATGAATGTAGCTACAGAAAGGGAGGGGAATGATTTTCTATTTTTTAGCTAACAACGTGTAAATTTTTACCTTTTTCCAGTAATGACCCCCGTATTGTAATAGTCTAATGAACCTAGGTAGTACATAGTCTTAATGACCCTCTGTATTAGATAGTCTTAATGACCCTCGGTAGTAATAGTCTTTTTAGTAGATAATAAGATGTTATCTTCATTGTAGAAAAAATAAGAAAATAATATAACCTTTATATTATTAATAATAAGGTAAAGGACCCCCCAAAGGGAAAAAAGTCACTCTGTCTGACTTTTTTGGGTTATCCTAGGTTCTCTACACATATGCTGCTATGTATGATAATTCTATGTAACTGTATTTGCGTATACCTGAATAAACTTACTTACTTACTTACTACTTACACACACACAAAACACCCCACACCACACAACAAAACACACAGTTAAACACAAGAGATTAGTGCAAAAGCTGGAGGACCAGACACGGGTAACAGGAAAGGCACCACAATGGATCAGGGAATAAACCTTTTCAGGAAGACAACAGCGAGTCATGGTACTGGCGAGGGTCAGAATGGGCGCCTGCACGAGTGGGGCCCCCACGGGGGCAGTCCTATACCGGTGCTGCTCCAGGTATTTGTGAATGGGCCCACAACCTGTCCAGATCCCTTTGGAGTTTAACACCACCAATGCCCAAAATCAAGAAGATTGGGGAAAAGCAAAGGAGACCGCACACGGGGTATAGTCTAGGGGCCAGGAAAACTACAAAACCTCACTCAAGGAAAAGGGTCTTTGGGTGAGTATAACACCAGGGACATCTCTTTAGGCGCACGTCAACCAAAAAAAACCCGGTGAAGTATACGGGGCCTAGCAAACCTAAGAACATATTCCGACATCTTGATAAGGAGTCGTTCAGGACCCTGTACACTGTGTAAAGTTAGGCCCATACTAGAGTATGCAGCATTAGTTTGAACCCACACCTTGCCAAGCATGTAAGGAAACTAAAGAAAGTGGGAGAGATTTGCAACAAGACTAGTCCCGGGGCAAAGGGGTAATCGAGGAGAAGTTAAAAAAATTAACCTGAAGACACTGGAAACAGGAGAGAAGAG
>NW_026506781.1:0-25925 GCF_026875155.1 Cherax quadricarinatus
TCTCGTCCTAACAACCATCAACCCCAAAATCATTTGCCCCTGTCGGATTTGTTTTGCGGAATAATTTCCAAAAAACCCGTTATATTGATTGGAAAAAAAAAATTTTTCTCGATAAAGAAGAATAAGTATCTTTAATTGCTTTAAAAAGTTTTTTGGTTATACATTACACTTCTAAAAAAATTTATTGAAAAAGATTTTTTTCAATTTTAGAACAAGTTTTCACTCAGAAATGAAAAAAAATCACTTACATTTACGCGGTGGTTTTTTCCGAATAACGGGGATGCATCTTTCCCCCTTCCCCAGACACTCAACGGATATGAATTGGATTTCACCCTTCCCCAACTTAAAGACGTGATCAAAGGTGCCCCGCACGGCTTTTTATAGCGTTTGACCTTTGCCCCCCCCAAAACCTTTCCCCCCGCCCCTAACCCCTCTACCCTCCCGTATTATAATTCCAATATTTTAAAAGTTTTCATAATTCCACTTTGAATTTTGCAAATACATGAACATGAGGGTATTTTGAAATGTCATACATATTTCATTAAAAAATTGGTCTTTCCCTTTAAATTTATTTTTCCCAAAATTTTTAAACAAATAGGGTAAAATATTCTTAGCTAAAATTTTTTAACTTATAACAAAATTATGCATATAACGACAAAAATGATTTTTCATGTTGAATCTTTGATTAATCCCGTACGTGAAATTTCTTTGTTCCCTGGAGAGAGTTCCCCCGCCCCGCGGCCCGGTTGGACGGGCCCTCCTGGTGGTCAGACCCTGATAGCCAGGTGTTGTGCTGGCTGCACGAAACCCAACATAGGGCCCCCCCGGCTGATCAAAATGACTTTAGGTGCTTGTCCGTGCCACTAAGACTCCCAGGGGTTTTTGGGAAACCCCCTTAGTGTGCTGGGGGGCATTGAACAGTCTCGGGCCCTGACATTATTGTAAAGTCTTTAACTGTAGTGACACCCCCGTTTTCATTGGGGGGGTGGTGCATGTCTGCCCCAAATTTTTGTTTCGTAGGGGGTGATTTTCGTGTCAATTCGGTATGTCCTCTGATTTTCCCGTGTATATAATATGTATCTCTCCCTCCGCTTTCCCGGGAATAAGGTTTAGGAACCCCCAAACGTCCCCAAAATTGAGGGTTTATCCCCCTTATGCGCGGTGAAGTTTCTGTAATTTTTTAGGTCGGGAAATTTACCTGCCTTTAAAATGCTGTTATTGCAGCATATCCAGCCCGATAGAACAATGACCCGAAGAGTGTCATCATGGGATGGCCCCCTATTTTTAAGGGTTTTTTATCCTCCCGTCATTTTTCTGCGATGCGATTTATACAGTGTTATGGTCCTTTTAAAGGGGAGATCCCCCGACATGATCACTCCCCGGGCTTTGACGTTGGGGGTTTCGCTCTATTTTGTGGCCCGAATTTGTTTTTTTATCTGATAAAATTTTTTTCCTCATGTTTACCCTACTGAGTAAATTTAAATTTTATCGTTGAATTATATTGTTTTCTGCAGCCACTGAAAAATTTGTTGAGTTGCCCGGAGCTTTTAGTGTTTCAATGGGGAAAACACTGTCATGCAGATTTTGGGTGTCACTGCAAAAGGGAAAACACGGTGTGTGGTGAATTTGTCTATGTCGGTTTTAAAAGGTAGGAAAAGGATGGGACGAGTATGTGCCCTTTTGGGAAAAGAGCTTTTCCCGTAGCTGCTGGGCTTTACTTGTTGAGACTATCCCCTGTGTTTGTTAGTGAGGGAAAATTTTAAAATCATCGGACTTTTCCCGTTATTCCTTTGCACGCATTTTTTTGCGCTATTTTGCCCTGGTCAACTTGTCGAAGGCTTTTGAAAGTTGTATATAACATCTGCATTCTTTTTCTTCTAGTGCTTTGGCCCTTGGTAGGGTCCAAAAGTTTAGACGACAGGAGCGACCGTTCAAACCCATGTTGCCCCGGGTTTTGTAACTGGGGGTTTCTAGATGCGTGGGGATTTCTTTTTGGACCCCTTTTAAGATTTTTTGATATGGGATGTTGTTATTGGGGTTTATTTTTTTGCGTTGCTTTTCTGCCCCCTTTGGGAGTGGGGCTATGTCTGTTGTTTTTAGTAATGTGGGACGACCCCCCTGTCCCTTCTCCCTTCCCCAGGAGGAAAAAACTCGTGATAGGGGTTTTTGCAGTTTTTGATGAAAAACAGGTTCCTGAGTCGGGCCTGGGGGAGAGGCATGGGCTGTCATTTATCGCCCGTTCGAAGTCATTTGGGTCAGGTAACATGGTAGGGGTTGTGTTAATCAAATTTTTTGGCTCTTCATAAAAAATTCATTTTATCTTCGACTCTCAGTTGGTTAGGGCTTGCTAAAAACTGAGTCAAAAGGAACTTTAGTAGCCCTCATTTCCCTTTTTGTCATCTGTGTAGGGCCCACTTGTTTAATAGGGGGCCCCCAAATGGGCGTTGTTTTCGATTTTTTATTTTGGAAGGAGAAAATCTTTGGGGTTTTTTTCGATTTCATTTATGGCTTTTAGTTCTTCCCCCGATTCCTGATCCCAAAGGGTTCTTTAGCTTAAAATTCGATGTTTTATTTCTTGACCAGTGTTCCCTACGCATTTTAGATATATTTACTTTTTGCCGCTTGTTATTCTTTTCGTCGCCTGAAAAAGGGGGCGCCTGTCTCTTTCTGTTTTACATCTTTTTCCCCTCCCTTTTTTTTAAGGAATAAGCCTTGTGCTACATCGGTGCTACGAGTTTAAATTTTTCTAGGCATAATTGGGGGCTGGTTGCTTTATATTTCCCACTTATATCGGTTAGGACTGGTTTTTGTCCCACTTTATGTTTTTGTTTTTGAAGTTGAATTTGGGAAACTTTCCCCCGGTTTCAAAGGGAAAATCCCATTTAAAATTACATCTTTCGGACCGGAAAATAAACCTTACCGCATTTAGGAAAAAACCTAAAATAGGGTTTCCTTGGGAGAAAAACTCTTTTAATAGGGAAATAATATCCCGTTAAAAAACCCCGAAATTTTAAGGTAGCGTAAATAACCACTCGCTGGGTAGGGAAACCCTTTCAATTTAATATTAAAATCATTTTGAAATTTAAATTTTAACCCCGAAATATTCAAATCTTCATGTTGAAAATATAATGGGTTAAAAAATTTTATTTCCCCACATAATTTTTCATAACAACTAATATAATAAAAATCTTATCGGGTATGACTTGTCCCCCAAGGGGTTATCTGCGATCAATTGTGTTTTTTTAGATGTTAGAATATATGATTTAAAAAAATGTCTTCTTGGGAAAAGATTTCAACCCCCGCGGGTTTTGCCCTCATGCTTTAATTCAATGCAAAATTAAAGCATTTTAAAGGAAAAACTTTATCGATCCATAAATTTTAAAGGGAAATTTAAAATTAAATTTTATATGTTTTCCCCTTAAAAAAGGAGTCATAATTCCCCCTTCGGGGAAAGCATTTTAAGTCTCAATCGACATTCGACACTATCCAGGATTATTCGTGAAAAAATACTCACATCCAGCATCAAAAGGGGGAAAAAAGTATTCACTTCATTTTGTTTAATTTTCCCTTTTTTTTAATATCATCTAAATCAGCTGTTGTAAAAAGTACTACTTGCGGGGTTTTTTTATTACGAAAAAATTTCTATTCTTCCCAAAGTATCAAATTTTTTATGGGGATAAATTTCTTTAAACAGTTTAATTTAACCCGAAATGAATAAAAAGGGAATTTGGTTCTATAAATTGTTCAATTTAGGGTACAAACCCACAGATTTGGGAAAATTGTCTGACTTTTAGAGGTTTACAAATTGCCTTATCTCCCTCTCCCCTGCACTCCCATCCCATTTGTTTATTTATTTCATTTCCAAGGGGCCCGAAAATCGTTTTAAAACTAAAAAAATTTTAACCCTTTTGAACTTTGTATTCTAAAGCGACAGACGTGCAACGTGAATTTCCGATGGATATGTCACATGATTATTCGGCGGTGCGATAAAAAAAAATTAGAAAACTCAGAAGGGTTTAGAAATGTAAATTTTATCCACAGTGGTATATTCAAAATTGGAAAAGAATCCCTGACTTTGCAGCTGTAAATAAAGCATTACCACATGTGTGCATGTTGGGTTGTGATCGTGTGTGGGTGTGGTATGTGTGTTGTGTGTGTGAGTATGAGTGTGTGTGTGTATGAGTGTCGAGTGTGTGTATGATGTGTGTGGAGTTATGAGTGTGTGTGCGTGTGTGTATGAGTTTGTGATGTGTGTGTGTGGTGGTTTATGGTGTGTGTGTACTGAATTTGTATTTGTGCCGTGTGATGTGTGTGGTGTGTGTGTGTGAGCGAGGAGAGGACTCAGCAATCAACATTGTGCACCATAGCTTCACTACAGTTGTGACCGGGTTTGTGGAAGTGTGAATTGCTCATTACTCTAAAATTTGTTCATGATTGCAGCCATGTATAAAACGTAAGTACCATACTTACAGTATTCATTACCTTTGTAACTTGTGAGTTCATTACCTTTGTAACTTGTGGTTCATTACCTTTACTAGTTCAGCCATCAAAACTTTGGAGCCCGGTCCCTGGACCCATTGTGTACTCTGCTGTTATATCTGTAAATACCTTTGTAACTTGTAATGATTGTGACTAGACCTACCTGGAGTTCATTACCTTTGTAAATTGTGAGTTCATTACCTTTGTAAATTGTGAGTTCATTGCCTCTGTGGCTTGCTCAGCTATCAAAACTTTGAGGCCCAGTCCCTGGACCCATTATGTACCTCTGTAATCTTTTGACTACCGCCCACAGGATGGGTATGGGGTGCATAATAAACATATTAAACTAACTAAAAACTATTCGGAAATCGAGTAAATATTTCTACCATGGGTGTGAATCGCATTACATGCCGTCTGTCTGTCCTGAGTTGACCCAGGTGTGATTTTTCTACCTTGGGTGTGAAACGCATTACATGCCGTCTGACTGACCTGAGTTGACGCAGGTGTTCGGTAAGGAGAAGAGCGTGTGATTTTTCTACCTTGGGTGTGAACCACATTACATGGTGGCGTCGGAAGGGGGGGGAGGGGTGTACAAAAATCATGACGCAATACTTTTGGGGTAAGGTATATAAGCTCAATGAGTCTCTCAGAGCGAGAATTGTGTTTCCATCCGTCATCCGTGACTGACCTCATCTTCCCCACCCTGACTGACCTCATCTTCCAACGCTGAACCGCACATCATGGAGAAAGGTAAGTTGTACTTAGAAAATTCTTGTTTTTTTTACATGTTTAATTTTTGTTGAAGCATACGAGTGAAATGTTTACTGGGTTAGTGCGTTAATAAGTTAGTTTAATATGTTTATTATGCACCCCATACCCATCCTGTGGGCGGTAGTCAAAAGATTACAGAGGTACATAATTGGTCCAGGGACTGGGCCTCAAAGTTTTGATAGCTGAGCAAGTTACAGAGGTAATGAATTCACAATTTACAAAGGTAATGAACTCACAATTTACAAAGGTAATGAACTCCAGGTAGGTCTAGTCACAATCATGACAAGTTACAAAGGTATTTACAGATTACAGAGGTACACCAATGGGTCCAGGACGGGCTCAAAGTATGATGGCTGAACTAGGTCAAGGTAATGAACTCACATAGTTACAAAGGTAATGAACTCACAAGATTACAAAGGTAATGGAATACTGTAAGTAATGGTTACTTACGTTTATACATGGCTGCAATATGAAAAAAATTTTAGAGTAATGAGCACTTTCACACTTCCACACCCGGCCACAACTGTAGTGAGTTATGGTGCAAATGTTGATTGCTTGAAGTCTCTCTCTCTCACACACACACACATACAAATTCATAAACACACACAACATGAACACACACACACACACACACACACACACACCACCACACACACACACACCACCACACAACAAAAACTCATACACACACACGCACACACACTCATACACACACCACACACTCATACACACACACACACTCATACACACACCAACATACACACACACACTCAGACTCACACACAACACACACACACACACACACACAACACGCACACCCACTCACACACTCACACACCATAACACACATACACACAAACACCACACACTCACACACACACAAACACACACACACACACACACCCACACACACACACACACATGCACATTGTGGTAATGCTTTATTTAAGCTAGCCAAAGTCAGGGTATTTCTCCAGAATGGTCTGTATTATACCACTGTGCGATAAAATACTTAGCCATTTCTTGAACACTTGCTCTGAGTGAGTTGTTTCTAAATTCATTATTTTATAACACTCCAGGACATTAATGACGCAGGGTGTGACAATAATCCATCTGGCAAAGTTTAACATTTCGTTTTTGGTCTACATCTGGTGGTGGTGATTTAACCTGCCAAAGAATTGTTAACCCAGCCGGTGCCGGGCTGGTAGTGACCATCCAAGAGTTGCTTATTTGTGTTGGAATGCAACCCTAGACATGTGGCTCTCTTGCATGATAGAATGTTGATAGAGGACTCACTGGTGTCACTCTCCCTGAGCCTTAAGTCCATAAATTAAGCTGAAGTTCTTTTCGTATTATTGTTCTTAAACTACTACTGACAAAGCCAAGATTGTATCTACTCCCTCGCTTTGAAAGCATACAGCTTAGCCAATTTAACAGTTCTATCATGATCTGATGACCAATGTGAGATTGGAATCCACAGGCATGGCACTCTGACTACACTGTCCACAATCCTACCATACCAGTGTCTGGCTTTGACAGAAGCATGCCACAATTTATGCTTAATGAGTGAGAGCATTTAGGATGCAGAGTATCAGTTTACAATTAAACTGTTCAATCTTTTGATACATAGAATGCCATTTCAGTGCAAGGAGTATGGCAAAAACAGTTCATGTCTGGAAGGGTAGAGGCCCAACCAATTATTGATTCGTGCTCCATTTCTTTAAGAGAGCCATCACTCGTACGGGCAAGAGAGCACTACCAGCTGCACCTGTGGATTGGTGAAACAGAACCATCAACGTAAATAATTTGCGAGAGTGTGTGCTGTGTGGACTAAGTTATCAATACAGCTTAAGGCCTCATGTTTGGCTTCAAGGCGAAGTTTTGGTTGTGATTTAAGAAGAAGTTTGGGGGGAAATGGAGGAAAGGTAGTTTGGAATGGGGTAATATTCCATGGAGCGGAGAAGTGCCGCTGTTGCCTTACTTGACATAGATCATGTATCTGATTCATGCGGAGGTCGGTTCCAGTCTTTTCGATCCATCTGGAGGAGTGTTCACCAGTGCTGAGGAATAAGTGAAATTTTTAATTCGTTAGTGTGTTAAATAAGTGAATTGGTGAAGAGGAGATTGTTAGAAAATTCTTGATAAGCGTTGAAACAGTTTTTACATGTTTAATGATTTGGGGTTTAATTTTTGTTAAGCAACGAGTGAATTTTTTACTGTGATTAAGTGTTGTTTAAATAAGTGAAATTCTTAACAGGGGATAGCATATATTCGAAATACTTGGAAGCATTGGTGAAGAGAAGATTATCGATTAGAAGGAGGCGTTCGATGGTAATTGAGAAAGGTGCGTGTACAACGCAATGAAAGGTTGTTGCAATGGTTAATGAGTGGGCACGTGTAGATGCTTTATGGAAGAGGCTATAGAAAACAGGTCTGTACCATTGTGATCTTTTGTTGTGAAAATGTGCTAGTCACTCGAGAAAAGATTTTGTTCTATTCATGAAAAATCTTAATATTTTGGGCGTTATGATTGGATATGCTTTTTTTTCCTTGTTCAGTTGAAATTTATATTTTTTTTTTTGGGTTATGAATTGGATATTACTTTTTTCCTCTGCAGGAAAATACACTGGTAGTAATGTCGCACAGCTTGGTGGTGAGAGTGCTTGTGTTGGTTACCTCACATATGCGGAGGAGGTTGCGGGTACTTCTGCCACCATAATATGATGAGGAGTGCAACTACCTGCATGAGTGTCTGACAGTAATGATAAATAGTGAAGATGATGAGCCTGAAGTTATTACATATATCCAGAATTTTAGAGGTAGACATACGTGAGGAAATATAGTGTTCCTTCAACTTTTAACAGAGAGTTAAGAATGATTTACATGTTTATAGGGTTTATTTTTATAGAACAGGATGCGAGATATGTATGATAGATCGCCCTTAGCAATGTCGCTTCGATCCACCCCAATTATAGTTTTTAAGGGACATTACGGCAAAACATATCGGGTGATGATCAAAATGGACAATTTGTGATAAATTTAGCGTTTTGAGTTAGTAAGTGAAGAGGAATCATCTGAAGTATTTGATCGATGGGTGGGAACAATATTAGAAAGATACGAGTCAGAGTTGCAAGATCAGAAGGGTCTGGCTGGATCATAGAATCAAATCGATCTTTCAGTTATAGATAATATGTTAAAGTAGAATTCAGAGTGCAAGTGGGGTCTTATGTGGCATATCCCGAGAAATCTGCGAGGGAAGAAATTTGTATTTAATCAAGAGATTAATGATGGGTTATGTGTACTGCGTGCTTTTGCTACCTATCAATGTCATAAGAAGACATGTCACGGCGTGATTATCGCAGAGCAGCAGTTTCTACTATAGAGAGGTTGTCTTAATCAGCAAAAAACTTCTATAGATGTTTTTCCCATTACACGTGATAAGTTAGGTATATTAGAGAAGGAAAAAAAAGTGTCATTATATGTTATCAATTAAGAAAGGATCAGATAGGACATTTATGGGCTATGTGTCGTAGGGGATAAGAAATATAAGGCCATTATGTGCGCGTTATTTTGAATGAAAGTCATTTGGTTTCAATCAAAGGATTTTGACGGGTATGTTTAGACGATAATGAAGGATCATGATGTAAAGAGCACTGTCATAGTTGTTTGATGAAGTTTGAAATTACAAGGAAGGTTAGATATCCACGAAGATGGATGTAAAATCAATCAGGTTCTCGTTATTCCCCCGGAAGGAACAACAGTACACTTTGGAAAATTTTAGTCATACACATTCAGCGAATATATCGGTGTGTATTTGATTTCGAAATGTGCATTGACACCCACTCTCCCAGCAGGTAAAATTGAGTCTGTCATAAAAGCCATTGCCTATTGTTATATTATATTTGATTCGCAAAGGAGAAGAAATAGTGTGTTAAAGAGTTATAAGGGGCGAGGTTGCTGTTAATCATTTCATTTTAAATGTTAGTGTGAATGGGAATAAAATAAAGTATAGAAAGACAGTTCATGAATTCCATAGACAGAGGAGGATAAGATGAGACCATGATTCTCAGATCCTTGTGAATGTTGTAGTAACACCTTCAAAAATACCCCACGACTAACATAAACATCATGGACATACTTTAAATTTTCATATTATTATATTGGAGCCTATTAGTGCTCGTTGTAAGATGCAGTGTAAGACAAGAGAGAGAAATTATTACTTTTTTGTCATTAACATTGTCGTAATGATTTAGGAAATTTTTTTAAAGGAAATTGGCCAGGTTGATAAATATCGTCGTTGAACTTCATTCGAAACAAGGGATTCAAATTCCTTGAAAGTAGACATAGTAAGGTTAGGTCTTCAAGATACTAGTGCCTATATGAATGGATCTCTTTTCCACTTTAGAAGGATCAACATATCACGGCAGGGTAAATCCCTTGAAAATATAAGAGGTCTATTCGGAAAGATGTTTGCCTCGAGATGTCTTACCTTTATTATGTAAAGGAAAACAAATTTTGTGTTATGATTTTGTTGGATGTTTAAGAAACTCGATGAAACAAAATTACCGAGTAAAGATATTTTTTTTATTCTTTTGAGAAATAGCGCTCATCAGCCAAGAAGATTATGATCATGCATTTGAAAGGGTTTGAGTTGGGTAAATGTAAGGCTTTAGGAGATTACTTGATGTTATATCTCAAGGGACAGATGTTGGTTTGTTAGCCGATGTCCATTCATGAAGTGGCGTACAACTCTCAAATGATATTTAATAAGCTGATGTTTTAGTAATTTTATAAGTTTACCATCATTCAGTTGGGATGCATTCCTATTGAAAACTAATGTAGATTTGATATGTATATTCCATGAATTATATGACTTGATTAAAAGGATCTCAGAGGGAGGGTTTTCGTGTTTAATTAATCAGTATTCTAAGAGATATCCCATTATTACCCTATTTGAGTTGAGAGTGGAATGGGCACTCACATTTTATACTCTAGATTTTAATTCTTTGTATGCTGTGCGATGTGAAGCTCTTCCAACAGAATGGTATCAGAAAATTATTCGAATGAGGAGAAGAATGCTTTCCTCGATGTGGGATTAGTAATCGTTTTCCTGTGAGGTCAAAGGGATATATGGATAGAATGTGATACAAAGCACCATGTCCCCTGAGGTAGCTAGGGCGTATGATGAACTTCCTTTGATATTATCAACACATGAATATATCAGAAAGAGATGTTATCTCCCTTATGTGGAATCTATCTTTGAAAAATTGCCAGGTAGGAAAGATCCCAAATTATCTTTTTTTATTATCACACTGGCCGATTCCCACCAAGGCAGGGTGGCCCGAAAAAGAAAAACTTTCACCATCATTCACTCCATCACTGTCTTGCCAGAAGGGTGCTTTACACTACAGTTTTTAAAACTGCAACATTAACACCCTCCTTCAGATGTGCAGGCACTGTACTTTCCCATCTCAGGACTCCAAGTCTCACGGCCTGCCGGTTTCCCTGAATCCCTTCATAAATGTTACTTTGCTCACACTCCAACAGCACGTCAAGATTTGTTACAGTTATTACTGGAACTTGGGTTAGAGGTGGAAAAGGTTCATACCATATATGAATAACTCAGTCAAATTTTTAGAACCTTTCATATAACTAATATTGCACAGAGAACAGCCACACGATGTCCTATCAAGTCAAAAGCCTTCAAATTAACTAATAACGCCATATATGGGAAATCATTGTTGAATATTACAAAGTATGCTGAGAAATATAGATATATCAATAATGAGAAAGCATTTATTTGAGCGAGTAAAGATCCTTTCTTAAAAAATATCACACATTTGACATCCAAGATAGAGTGATTTGCACATTCAACAAAGAGAAATTAGAAGTTAAACAACCACTTTATCTCGGTTTCATTTCTTGAGATTGGTAAAAGAATTGTATCATTTTTGGTATAAGTTTAATTATAAACAGCATTATGGTGATGCTGTAAGACTTCTTTATACGATACTGACTCGTATATTTTATAGCTTCTTGAATGTAGATTTGTACACCGAGGTTAAAAGTGAACATTGTTAGGTTATATGGATTTTTCAAATTTCAGTCCTGGCATCCCTTATATGATGATAGTAGAAAAGGTGAGCGGGGTTATAGAAATCCTGAAATGTGTGATAATCATATTAGCGAGTTGATAGCCCTGAAAGCTAAAATGTATTCTGTAAAGATTGCTGGGAGATCAACTACTGTCAGCAGAGCCAAGGGTATCCCTCGCATTTATGCCATTATTAACACATGGCAAGATATAAGAATGTTTTATCAAATGGAGATAGTAGAATTATTCACGTGTAAGGTCTATAAGTAATGTAAAAGGTGAAATATGTAACAGTAAGAATTAAAAAGAGAGGTTTGTCAGCCTTTGATGATGAATGATATCATTTGAATACTAATTGGAATCCTTGGCTTTTGGACTTCACCTGTGTGGCCACCACATCTAACGTAGGAGAATAGAGTGCATTCCTGTGTTGTATTACAGGAAATGTAATGGTTATTTAATAATAAATAATGGAAATATTGGTGTATTAGTGTTATCTGAAAATGTGCTTTCTGATGAAATAGTTAAAACGAGAAAAATTGGGTTAAGAGCGAAAAATGTTTTCCCTATGTTTGTTTTATGAAATGTGTAGGGGTCAGTCGACATGATTCAAAAACCTGTGTGTGTTCTGTGAACGTCACTTGACATTGGGGGAAGTCGAAAAGATTTGAGCCTGTATGTGTGAGGTCACGACATAGGGGGGAAGGTCAACATGTTTCAGCTTCTTGTATGTGTGTACGTCACTGACCGCCGGTAAACCCCTTATACTTATTTAACTTGATGAGAGATACTTGTTTTAGACCTGTGAGTAAGCATGGACCCATAGGAGGGAAGTTCAATGCTTACCCCCAGAGGGGGGAATCCAAAAGCTTGATCGAGCAATTGGAGACTTGATTTCGGAAACAGTGCCGTTTAGTTGAATCCCTCTTATACACAAATTTTTGTATGGAACCTTAGCCCTGGCTTCGTTCTCTGTAGATGCCTTCCTCTCCCACTACATTGTTTAAAAGGCTCCAAACTTCAGTACACCCGTGACTTAAACTGACTCTCATTCTTCTTCTTTCTTCTTTTCTTCTTCTCTTTTCTTCTTCCTCTTCCCTTTCATCTCTCCTTTTCTTCCTCTGGGTGTCTTTCTCTCTCCTGTTCTCGTGTTTCTGTTCCTTCTTCATTTATTGTATTTCACCACTTCCCCTTTCACGCACCTCGGTTGCACTTGCTTCCCTCGTAGGGTTTCTAGCTCTTTGCATGTGCTCGCCGTCTTTTGTATTTGACTGCCGTCTTCCTTATTTCACCACTTCTACCACTTACCACTACTACTACCTCTTCTTTTCTATACAACTACTTATGAAATTAAGACACATGTGCGGGCGTCTGCACCCCGGTGTCTTTGTGTGGACGTTTCGCCATCCAGTGGCTGCGCTGGTGGCTGGATGGCGAAAGTCTAGGTGGGGATGCCCGGGTGTTGTGCATGTGTCATTTCATCCTGTCGGTATTATATACAACTCTTGTACTACTACTACTACTACTATACTACCTCCAACCCCCCTCTTCCTGCCTTATATAGGCCGTCCTGCTCCACCTCTGTTAGTGTGACTTTGTCAATGGTCCAAGTCGGACCGAAACGTCGTCGTAAGCTTCTCTCTTTTATGTGCGGGTTATTTGTGTATCGTTCCAGTCACGGTATTGTGCCTTTTTGTTATTTATTTATTTTTCGAAACCCCATAGGGGGGAATGGGGGAATCCAAAAAGCTTGATCCGAGGAATTGGAGTCTTTGATATCGAGTAAAACTTGATCCGAGGAGATGGAGTCTTGGTATTATCGAGAAAAAAAAACTTCATCCAAGGAGATCATAAGAAAATGAAATTGGGATGGGGGTGAAAGTGGGAGGGGCAATCCAAAAAACTTGATTCGAGGAAGTGGAGTCTTTGTATTATCGAGAAAACCTTGATCCGAGGAATTGGAGTCTTTGATTTCGAGAAAACCTTGATCCGAGGAATTGGAGTCTTTGTATTATCGAGAAAACTTGATCCGAGGAGATCATAAGAATTTCGGAATCCCATAGGGGGGGGATACCTAAAACTTGATCGAGGAATTTGCAGTCTTTGTATTACGAGAAAAAAAAATTCGAAAAATTTGGGAATGAGGGTGAAAGTGGTGGGGGGGGGGAATCCAAAAGACCTGTTCCAAGGAAATAGTAGTTCTTTGTATTACGAGAAAAAAAATTTGGTATGTGTGGCATGCAAAGAGTACGTAACCTTTATTCGGGCCGCATGGACAACACCCTCTTTACAGGGGTTATCTCCCCACCAGCGAACAAGGTTGCTAAGGTTGGTGATGGCGGCCCCATCGTTCAACTATTGACCAGGTTCTAGCCAATTAGAAGGTGGGATTGGCAATCGCAGAGGTTATGTGGATACGCCTCTCCTGTCTGCCATTGTCATTCCCATCTAGAGATGGTTGAAGCCGTTTGCTATCTTGTGTCTTTATTTCAGCCTTGCTTACCGTGGAGTGCACTTTATTTATCATGTAACATAGTTGTGATATTGCTGTTACGTTGGGTGAAGGATAATGATAAGTCTAAACTTTTTCTACGTGTTTATTTGCTCCATTACACCTGGGATAAGGGCATTTGACATCCCTAGGTGTATATGGGTAGCCTTCAGGAGCTGCGACTTAGGAGAAATACGGTTTTGAGCTTAGGGTGAGCTTGTAGCAGGAACATTGTGTAAGCTTGCTGGTTTCGCTTCGCTTTAAAAATTTTGCGTGTCCAGTTGCTTATGATCAGCCTTGCTATTGTTGTGATCGTTCAACAGCTCGTACTAGCTTGTTCAGTGTGCTCGCTTCGCTTACGGTCAATCTTGTGTGCAGTCGGCTTTGCTTTGTATGCGTATTCTGCAATCGTACTGTGCATAGCTAAGAGATTTTGTGTTCTGCAAATTTTATCGTGTTTACGTTGGGGTATTCGTACTGTGCATAGCGAATAACTTATGCACACTAGACGAGTCAGGACGGCCTGGTGTCGGCATATACTTTGCATAACCTACCTAAATTGTCCCTACAGCGTTGTGGCAAATTGCTCGTTCCATTGGCATTCCCTATAAAGCACTCTACAGACTTGCGCAACTGCGTTCACTTATTGCTGACATACTTATTGAAGAGAGATGGACATCAGAGACTCCTCCACTCTACGGGGCTAGGGCAAAACACTATGTTCCTCGCAGTGAGGGAAGATATGATACAACTACGGAGGCAAAATGGTCAGTATAGTGCAGCGGGGTTGTATCAGGGGAATCAGGTCGTTGGCACTTCAGCTGGCAAAAATCAATCTGAGGCAAAATAGGGAACAGAGAGCATCTCGCAAGGAAGAATTTGATAGGGAAAGAGAAAGGAGGCAGTTTTTCGCATTCTGTACACGATTTCAGTTTAACAAAAGCAGTTACAGCTTGTTCCCCGCTTCATTGAGCCGAACCAGAGCAATTTTCGAAAGCTTAGAAAATCAGGCTCTAGAGCCTTGAGGTGGCCGGAACAGCACTGGGCAGCGTTGGTTCATACAGCATTATTGGGTAGCACGGAATATACGTCGTATTAAACTGGACGCTGAATTCTCTGATTTTTCAAGTAGTGAAGGACCACAGTGTTGGGGAGCTATACATGTATCCCAGAATAAATATCGTTAAGACCTTCAAATAGAACAGGCGGCAGCTTTGGGTCAATCCCTTGGTGGAACTTTGTGAGAGGACAGACCCAAACCAAAAGCTTTTAAACAGCTGGTAATAAAGCGATGTGGTGTCTCTAACTTTGAGGAGCTGGTGGCAGCTTATACTGATTGATAACCTGCTGGAGTCTGTGGGACCAGAGGTTCGTGTCTTTCTGCAGGATCGTGACTAACCACTGCATTGGGAGGCGGCCATGGTTGGCTGATACCTTCGAAACGAACCGTCCTTGTCGAGCGGGCGTCCGTCTCTCTTTTCAACAGTTGGCACGTGAGCAGGAGATCGACAACATTGAGATAATGAAGTGCCAGGCCGGAGGGGGAGCGTCTACGACATCCAAACCAAGTCACTGGATGAGCACACGCTTCCTCAATTATGGTTCCACTGCGGAGAGGCAAACTACTTTTGGAGCAATCTCGACAACAAAATTTTATCCAGAGAGGCACCAGCCAGAACGACAACCACTTTGAACGTCATCAGGGAGTAAAACGGGCAAGCCTGTCGTCTGCTTCAGGTCTGCAATTAAAGTAGGTCCATCGTTCCAACTGCCCCCAAAAACCTCAACCCATCGGGGAAAATCTCTAATATCCCTAGTAACATGTCCCCTAGATGAAGTAGAAAAGTATGGCCCTTATTATGCGAAAGTCTTATTTCCCCTTCAGGGAAAACTCAGAACCAACTAATAAGTAAATACCTTTAGAGATACTGGAGCATATTGCTCTTGTCAGAGATGGAATATTACACCCTTTAGAGAATACTTCCTTGAATTCCTCAGTTTATTGGAAGGCATATGGAGGGAGCTATATATCTGTTCCTTTGCATAAAAATTTATGTACAGTGCAAATAGTACACTGGGTACTTGACTGTAGGTGTCTCAAAAGGATTCCCCATGAAAGATGCTATGTTATTTACTGGGTATAACATTACTACTGTTTTAGTTCGTGTCCTGAACCTATAATGATTAAGTCTTCTCCGGTGCGTGGCCATAACTCTGGCAACATCCCAAGGGTTGTCTTTCTGGAGAGGATGTTGCTATCTTGGACGACTCCGATCATCGGAATAGCCACATTGGTTTACGAGGAAAACTGGCAGATGCCTCGTAGATCAAGTGAAACGGGACCCCGATTCAAGCCTTCCTATTCCCAGGGTTGCAGGATTGCACAGATGTCTTCTGTTTCCATGCACGAGGGGACTGTCCTTCCGGGAGGAACAACGAAAGGACCTTCTTTTAAAATTAGGCTTTTTGAGGCAGCCATGGTAAATCCTTTTGGGTCTTCAAGTCAGTATGAAGTTAAAAATGATTATTTGGTATGCACTGAGATGGTAGGAGACAGAGGGCCGGCAATTATATGACAGGTTAGTGGTTCCATCAAAGTATAGACCTCAGATATTAAATATAGCTCATAATACGTCATCAGGAGGTCACTTTTAGGAATTACAAAAACCTGGTTATAGAATCACAAAAGATTTTTATTGGGCCAACATTAAAGAAAGATGTGAAGAATCTTATTAGGTGTTGCCGAGAATGTCAGCAATTTGAAAAACCTGGACATTCCATAAACCTGCACCTCTCCAACCCATACCTGCTGATGGAGAACCTTTTGCAAGATTTATTATAGATTGTTGTAGGTCCACTACTAAGTCAAAGTCTGGAAATCAGTATTTCTTTTCAATTTGGATTAAAGTAACCAGATATTCCGAAGCGTTCCCATATGCGTTAGTATTCAATACTAAAGCTATTCTCAAAGCTTTAACAAAATTCATTTCTTGTTTTGCATTCCTAAAACTATTTACAAAGTATCAAGGTAATAACTTCACTGCCAAAGCTTTTAGGGAAGTATTAACTAGGTTAGGATATTCACAAACTTATTCCACTTGCCTATCACCCTCTGTCCCAAGGGCGCCTTGGAAGATTCCACCAAACATTAAAAAACAATTTGATGAGTAGTTTTTGACATGCACTTTCCGACAGATTGGATGAATCTTAACTTTGTGCTGTTCTCAGTACGAGAGACGGGTGCAAGAGTCTCAGGGTATAGTCGTTTGAGCTGATCTTTGGGCACAAGTACGAGGTTCCTCTTCGGGTTGCTCAAAGAAGGATGGATGGGAGAAAGACGTAAGCTCAGCATCTACTACCGTCTTCAGGTTGCAGGTGGCACGTGAGTTAGCCACGGCTAACCTAAGACGCTCAAAGTAAGATGAAACAGAGGTATTGACAGAAAGTGCCACAATTCGGCTCCTTCCATCAGGAGACCAAGGTGTTGGTGCTGGAACCTTACCTGGCCACACCTTGAAAGCTAGATTTACGGGTACCTATGCAGATAGTAAGTAGATTTATCTGATTTTAAATTAGTGGTAGCTCCCATTGATAAGACCTCAAAAACAAAAAACATACCTCATTAATCAAATCAAGTGCCTTTCATAACCAGAATAAAGTCCAAGTCATGACGCTGTCCTCTAATCTGAGGACCGACTCTGACTCTTTGCCACTCTATCTCTGAAATTAATACTAAAACTTTCAAATTCTGTCCTCCTCAAGGATCCTAGCCCGTTAAAGGATGGATTATCCTGAAATACAAGCAACCAATTAAACTGAGCTTTACATTCTTATCTAATATTTTTTCGGATGTCCGAAAAAATGTCATTAGGTTACCATGATGTAGATGTGGGAAAATCTAAACCAATCAAAAACTCTCCCCCTAAGAGCTAATCCTGAAAAGGCCGAAGGTTTTTCGCGGTGTAGACTTCGTTGTTAGAACATGTTTTTGTGGAGGACGTCATCTAGTCCATGGGCTTCACCGTGAATCCTAGTAAAAAAGGCTGATGGAGGAGGGTTTCGGTTATGTGCACAGACTACCGTTAAAGTGAACGAGGTCACATTTACAGATGCTTACCCTCTTCCTCGTCTGGATGATGTAATTGACTTTGTGGGTAAGGCTACTTTTGTGTCCAAATTAGATCTCCTTAAAGGTTATCTTTCAGGTACCTTTGAAGAGAAGGCGGGAAATCTTGTGCCTAGTGATTCCAGGGAAGGTCATTATCAGTATACAGTACCCCTTCGGAATGAAAAATTCCCCTCTTCATTCCAGAAACTCGTCCATCAGGCTATTAAAGGACTTGGAAGGCACGGCAGCATACCTAGATGATATTGCTGTGGTGTCTGATACTTGGGATCAACACTACTTAGACTTAAAGCTTGTTTGAGACCTTTAAGAAATTCAATTAACAGTTAATTTATCTAAATCATCTTTGGCCAGGCCACTGTCACTTTTATCTAGACATGGTGAAGTAGGTAGTGGTAATGTTACCTAAACTGCTAAAGTTCTTTCGATTAAAGAATATCCAGTTTCCTCATGATAGGAAATTCTTCAACGTTTCCTAGGCATGATGGATTTTACAGAAAGATTCTGTTAAGAATTTCTCAGATATTGTAGCCCCTCTTACCACTCTTACCAGTCATAAAGTTCCCTTTATTTGCGACTTCAGATTGTAACACTGCTTTTAATAAAGCAAAAAAGATTATTGTGCTCTGCACCCATTCTCCTGTCTCCAGACTTTCTCAACCTTTTTCATTAACAGTTGATGTTGTGAGTCTGGGGTTGGGGCAGTACTATTACAAATCGGGAACAAGGGCTGCAGCAATCGCATACTTTTCAGCCAAGTTCAGCCACATCAGAGAGCTTACTCTACCATTGAAAAAGAAGCCCTCGGCTTGGTACTGGCTTTGGAGCCAATTTTCGATGTTTATGTGGGCAGACATGCAGGTGGTCACAGTGTACTACAGTGATCACAACCCGTTAGTCTATTCCAAGCCATGAAGAATACAAACACAAGGCTTATGCGTTGGACGCTCAGGCTGAGCCCTACAACTAAAAAATCATATATATTGCCGGCAAAGAAAAAAAAAGAAAAAAAAAAAAAAAAAAAAAAAAAATGAGTTGGCAGACTCTTTGTCAAGAGTCTAGTTTAATATTTTATTTAGGTTAGGATTTATTGTGGTAAACCCCCTTTTAAAAGTCTTTTTTTTTTATCACCATGATGTGGGGGTTTTTTTTTGTGAGGTGGATACGGGTACCGGTCCGCTTGTATGCTTGGACTATGTTGGCCCTATCGGACTGCTGTCTCCACTATGAGTTTGGGTTTTGGCTTTTGGTCACTAGGAAAGACTGAGCCTCTAATCTATGAGTTGGATGGTGGAGAGGATAGGCCGGTCCCATTATTTTGTGCCATGGCGGCACGGTTACCACTGGGAGGTGGCAGCCTAATCCTGAGCCTTCTCGGGGGTGGGGGTGTGGCATGCAAAGAGTACGTAACCTTTATTCGGCGCATGGACACACCCTCATTTACAGGCTATCTCCCCCAACCAGCGAACCAGGTTGCTAAGAGTTGGTGATGGGGCCCCATCGTTCAACTAGTGACCAGGTTCTAGCCAATAAGAAGGTGGGATTGGCAATCGCAGAGGTTATGTGGATACTGCTCTCCTGTCTGCCCTTGTCATTCCCACTCTAGAGCTGGTTGAAGCACGGTCTGCTATCTTGTGGCTTCTATTTCTGCCTTGCTTACCGTGGAGTGCACTATATTTATCACTGTACATAGTGTACATATTGCTGTTACGTTGGTGAAGGATAATATAAGTCTAAACTTTTTCTACTGTGTTTATTTGCTCCCATTACACCTGGGATAACAGGCCATTTGAAATCCTAGGTTGTAATAGGATGCAAGTGGGAGACCATTTTGAATGCTTATACCCAGAGGGGGGAATCCAAAAACTTGATCCGAGGAGATGGAGTCATGGTATTATCGAGAAAAACTTGATCCAAGGAGATCAAAAGAACTTCAAAAAAAATTTGAAAAAAATCGGAAAAAAATTCGGGGGCGCGGGGGCGATCCGGACGACGCTGCAGAAGGCTCAGCAGAAGGCGCGGGCGGGGCGCGAGGGCGCGGGCGGGGCGCGAGGGCGCGGCGGGGCCGGTGGGTCGGCGCGACGGGCGTGTGTGGGGGCACGGGTGGGGGGCGCGGGTGGGGGGTCGTGGGCGGGGGTTATGGGCGGGGTCATGGGCGGGCTCAAGGTCATTAGCACATAGGTGTGAAAAAGGTCATTAGCATATAGGTGTGAAAAGGGAGCCGCTCAGAGGAGACCTTTAGACCGGAATGAGCCCTCCAGCCGCAACCCGTTTTCCGGAAGGAGCCCCAGCCGCACCCCGTTTTCCAGAAGGAGCCCCCCAGCCGCATTACTCCCTACTTATATATATATATATATATATATATATATATATATATATATATATATATATATATATATATATATGCAAAACAACCACTCTGGAAGAATAGAGAAATTCCAAGCACTTTCGTGACTACTCACATTATCAAGGAACTATGAAAGTAAAGCATCCAAGGAAGCTATATAAGGGGTCTGGCCAGCACCTCACTACCAGATCCCACAGCGGTTAAACACGTGACGCGCGGCGACCCAACTTGCATAGGTCCTTTGCACAACTCACCCACAAACTATTCTACCCAAGAAAATTTAAAAATTATTATTTGTCCAGTGTATTATTAAATTCTTCCCAAATTCTATTAATTATAAATGGATCTAATTTATATAAACCAAAGGAAATATTCATATTATTGTCAAAACTGCTTTTTATGAAACAAGATTTATATTCCTGTCGACCATGGACTTGCTTGATACTACTTTCTCAACTTTTTGAAAATCAATTGGATGGTTAAAATCTCTTACATGGATATATATATATATATATATATATATATATATATATATATATATATATATATATATATATTATATATATATATATATTTATATATCAGTGGTCCCTCGATTATCGACGGTAATCCGTTCCTGGAAGCCGGTCGATTATCGAAATGGTCGATTTACGAATCAATTTTCCCCATAAGAAATAATGTAAATTCAATTAATCCATTCCTGACACCCAGAAGTATTAAAACAAAAAAAAATTTTACATGAAATATTCATGTAGTACATAAACAATACAATGGGAAATGATGAATGAAACATTAACAGCATAACACTTACCTTTATTGGAGATTCTTCTTAGTGTATGGGAGACTGGAGGAGGAGGAGAGAGTGGATTGTTTATAGTTTGGAAGGGGAATCCTCTTCCAGCAACACCTCAGGTACCATTTGCTTTTCTGGGGTTGCTTCTTTTCTCTGTTTCTTAATGCCACTAGGACCAGCTTGAGAGTCACTGGAGTCCTGTCTCGCAAAATAACTGTGCAGAGAGCTCTGTTTCTGGCGTCTCTTTAAAACTTCCCTAAAATGGGCCAAGACTCTGTCACTGTACAAGTTGCCGATATGGCTTGCAACATCCTTCTCTGGGTGATGTTTCTCCATAAATCTTTCCATCTTACCCAACATAGTAAAAATCTCCTTAATTTCTGAAGAAGGCACCTTCTTCCATCTCTCTTCCTCCTCCTCTGCAGCAAGATTATGAGCTGCGATCTGTTGCTCTTCCTGCTGAAGCTCTTGCAGCTCCTCAGTGGTTAGCTCTTCGTTGTGGTCCTCCACCAACTCTTCCACATCCTCCAAACTCACATCCAACCCCATGGAACTCCCCAGTGCCACAATAGAGTTCAAAACTGACATAGGCTCATCATGCAACTGCCTAGCCTTTTCACAAATAATCGAGGTCATAAGACTGTCTCCTGCTAATTGTTTCTCATTTATCCACACCAATAATGACTTCTCAACCTCTTCCAGTACTGGTGATCTCATTTTTGTCAGCATATTTACCCCCTTTGCAACAACAGCGTCCTTGATTTCCTTTCTCATGGCTATGATGGAAGATATGGTTGAATGATTTTTGTTATACATCCTCGCCAGTTCGCCCACACGTACGCCACTATCATATTGTTCAAATTTTTGTTTTTCTTAAATTTAATGGTTAATTTTTTCCCCCTTCTTTACCCAAAAAGGGTTTGGGATAGGGCTTTCTTTTTGGGGCCATGGTAGCTTATTTAGCCTTAAAAAACTTGCAAGCACCCAAAAAAAATTTAAAAATGAAATTTTTCACTGGAGCCGTGAGAGGGGGCCCCCCCGCCCAACTGGTTTAAAAAATGGCCAAAACTGGCTTGGGGAAAGGAAGGCTGAGGTGGGTCGAAAGGGCCCCCCACCTCGTGCAAAACGGTCTGGGCGAAGGGTCGAGACGGGTCGATTAAAAAAAATTTGGTTTAAAAACCGAGTCAATTTTTTTGTTTGAAAAAAAACGGTTGATTTCCGAAAAAGGGCGGCTTCAGGCCCGGGCGTTTTTTGAGGGACCACTGTTTTATATATATTATATATATTTTTATATTTATTATATATTATTTATATATATATATATATATATATTTTATATATATATTTTTTTTATATATATATATATTTAAAAAATTTTCATTTCATTTATGGGGGGATTGGAAAGGGCCAAAAAATAGAAAAAGACTTTTAAAAAAAGGGAAAAATGTCATATAAAGTGGGTTCTACAGTTAGGGAAATCAGGGAAAAAAAGCGGGGGGACTAATGCTTTAGGAAGTGATGTACATTATGGGCCCCGCTCATAAAAGTTTTTTGAAAAATTTCTTTTGACTTTGTTTGTTTAATTGCCCTTTACAAATTAAAAATGCCCATTAGAAATTTTCAAAAAAATTAATGCCTAATGTTTGGTTCAAAAATTTTCATTTTTTTGTAACATTTTTACATATTTTTTACTGTAAATTAAAAAACTAGAAAGGAATTCAAAAAGAAATGATCCTGGGATTATCAGGGGCCCGTTTTTTAAACCTGAGCTTTCCCAGCTTATTAAGAAATATTCGAAAACCCAATTTTTTTTTAAGGTTCCGGGCAAATGGGATCAACTGTGGCCTAAATTTACTCTTTCCCACAGCCCCAGCGAAACCCTTCTTAGTAAAAAAATTCTCCTCTTTCAAAACCCAAAATAGCCCAATTAAAATTGAAAAATTTAAAACGCAAAAAAAACGTTTTTAAATGAAAAAAACTTAAGAAAAAAAAGGGTTTGAAACATGATCCCTGGATTAAAAGGGGCCAGAGCCCAAACCCGGGGCAGTGGATGTGTTTCCCCGGGTTAAAAAGGTCCAAAACTAACCCGGAGCAGTGGATGTTTTTTCCCCGGGTTAACAGGTCCAGAGCTAAACCCGGAGCAGTGGATGTGTTTTTTAAACTAATTGGGTTTTATCTGACAGTTTTTTACAAAAATTGTTATTTTGCTTTTTTAGTCCAGTAAATTTTTTCCTTAGACTGTTAAAGGTTTGTTTTTTTTTTTAGCTCTTTTCAAAACCCTTTTTAAATTTGTTGTTTGTAATGAGCTGTAAAAACCCAAAATAAAAAAAAAGTGAAATCTTATTGAAAGCAATGTAATTTTAAAAACATGATTTTTTAAAATTTTACTGGTAAAAAAAAACGTAGTATTTTAAAATGTTTGAAAAGAAAA
This sequence comes from Cherax quadricarinatus, assembly GCF_026875155.1. Lineage (NCBI taxonomy): Eukaryota > Metazoa > Arthropoda > Malacostraca > Decapoda > Parastacidae > Cherax > Cherax quadricarinatus. The sequence continues at coordinate 23,533 of NW_026506781.1, forward strand.
ATTGGATCAGAAAAATAAAACCCCTGGGTCCGGTTATCGTGGATCTGAATTCACAAAATCAGATTTAAACTCCCGTCCATTTTTTTGGTTTATTATTTCCAGTCGTTTATTTAAAATTAAAAACTCTACCTCAGGAGTGTAAGGGGTCCTTACACTCAGGGCTTAATGACAGAAATACACTCATATAACCACTAACACATAGGGAATACCAGACACAAACACCCAAAAACACAAACCCCTTTTTGACAAGTGGGCCCTTTTAAAATCCATAACAAGGTCAAAAAGACCCAAATGATGTTTAAATTTAATTTTGTTTCTAAGGGAAAATTTAAAAAATTTAATTTTTTAAAATTTCCTTTGTTAAATTTTATTCCAAAAGTGCCCAAAAAACATTTCCCATTTTAAATTTAAAATATTCATTATTAAATTTTTCAAATAAAAATCATAGGAAAACAAACGGTATCAGCCAAAAAATTGGGGATGTCTAAACCCCCCCCTTTCCCTTAAAAGAGAAAGAGAGGAAAAAAATTCACTGCTCCCAAAAGTTTCAATCCCCTCTGTTTTCAAACTTTCAAATCGTTCGTTTCCTGATTTTGGGAGTCAACCTTAAATGTTCTTTGGGGAAGGGATTAGTTTTCAAGTGGAGGGGTGTGGGGTTGTATGGGTTGGCCCACCCCTTGGGTTACTGTTCACTCTGATGGGAAACCCCGTTTTTATACACTCGCAGCGTCACTCTTTCCATAAATCTCAAATTGGGTTTTTTCCTTTCCACGCCTGTTTTTTTGGCCCGAATTAATTTTGTTTGATTTAAAAATATTTTATTAAAGTAAAAATACATTTTTTGAACTGCAGAAATAAAGTTTGTTTGTTTGTTTGATTTGAAAACCCGGGGTTTTGATTGTGTTTGGGGAAAGGGGATATCAGAGGGGTGGGAAGGAAGTTTATCACAGGGCAGGTGAAGACTGTTGAATCTTGGTTTTGGGGTTCTGATAAAAAATAAAGTATTTCCCGGGACTCAAAAAATTTTTTTCTCTTATCAATTTGAGTTTTTTTTAAAACACAGGGAAAATTATCTTCCCCTTTTTCCAAATTTATTGGATGAATACTTTAAAACAACAACAGCTGTTAGTTTTCACTACTTTTGTGTTACCATATGACAAAAGGGAAAGGGCGTTTAATGAGAAGTCGAGTTTTGGGGGTGGGGGTGGTTGGGTGGGATTTTCGGGCAGGGTAAAGGTTGGCCCTAGAAAGTCGATTAAAAGGTGTGGGGGGCGTTCCAAGGGGATTCTGGGGCGTGGGAGGTGATTAAAAAAGCGTGGAAGGGTTTTTGGGCTGTTGACGGGATTGCCTACGGGGGGGTTGACGATACCCAGGGGCGATTGTGGTGAATGGTATTTAGGTAAGTTTTGGGGCAGTGGGGTGAGTATTATCCTTTTGGAAAACATGTGATGAAAAGCGGTTGTTAAACAGTATCCCATAATTTGTGGTTCGGGGTTTGATGGTTGTCGAGGGGGATGTGTGTCTTCCGATATGCCAAAAGGGGGGCTGGGGTTAATGGGCTGCATTAAGGTTGGGGTTTAGTTAAACACAGTTTTTGAGGGAGGGTAGGGCCCAGGTAAGGTTTGGCATGGTGAGAAAGGGATTTGGGGTGTTGGGTGTGGGGGGGGATGTGCAAGGTTTTGAGGAATGTTTTGGGGGATTTGTTTTGCTAGAGGGAAAAGTGGGGTCAAGAAGGTAAATGGCTTGGGTGGGTGGTGGGGAGGTGGTTGTAGGGTTGTGGGTATGTATCCCATGTTGATGGAGTGATATATGGGGGGGGCCTGAAGGGGGTTTATTGAAGGTTTTGGTGCGGGAGGGTTTAAAGTTAAATTTTCCATAATATATTGCCGTCGGGGGAGGTGCAGGTTTTGGAGGAGGGAAAAGGAGTGTTGTGTGTGGGGGGGGAATTTTACACCGGGTTCTCGGTATATTTTTATGCAGGTTGGAACTAGTAAGAGATGGTTTAGCAGGGTTTTACATATGGTGGGTGGGGGTGGAAATTGTGTTTTACTGGCATTAAGCTTAGTGTGGGGGGGTTTGGGGGTTTCAGTGCAGAATGCGATGGGGTGTTGGTCGCCGACTTCGTGTATCTTCGTGTGTATTCGTTGAATGTGGGGGGGTATTAAAGGCCCCGGCAGCGTTTTTTTTGGAAACAAAGGGGAATAAGGAAAACATCGGGTACAGTTTCTTTTGAATTTTTTGGGGGAATATCGTGATTAGAGTGAGGTTATGGGCATTTTTGGGTTTTAAGGGGGAAAAAAACGAAGCTGGTTCTTGAGGTTGTGGGGCGTGAATGGTGATTTGGTGGACAAAAATGTGATGCGAGGTGTGGGGGTAGTGGGTTTGGGCGGAAA
>NW_026506782.1:0-29710 GCF_026875155.1 Cherax quadricarinatus
GCTTCCACCCAAGTCCAGTGACCGGGAAATGGGAGTAAAGCACGATAGTAATATACGTAGTAGAGTTTTTTTTGTGTAAATCATGTTTTAAATTTACACTTAATATGTTTCTTTATTAGAGCATTGAATTTAGTGAGGGCGGATAAATAGCTTCATGCAGTGTACACGTATATTTCTTGGTGGAAGACCCTGGGCTTCTGCCGGCTCGTAATTGGCTGCATAGGCAGACGAGACCTTGTTGGGGTAATATGAGGAGTAGAAGGCTTTCTTACAAGTCGACAGTTGTAATATGAAAGACAATATGGCCTTCCTTGATAAACTTCATTTCAATTATTAACAGTCTAAGGTTAGCCCTGACAGAGATAATGGAGGGTATCACATTGCTAATAAATTCGTTTTGGGGAGAGAGGAGGAAATATGCTCTTAAAAAGTGATTGATTTGGAGTGCAGCTATTACACCAGCACAGACACACACACAACACACACACACACACAAATAGGTTTAAAGTAACTTTAGTAACCCTGGTTCTTAAGTACTTATAACCTGGCTGCATTTCGTTGCAAACCTTGTATTCAGGTAGTTATACACCTTTCTCAGACCATTGCAATCCTGATCCATTGTGGGATTTCAGATCTGGACTAACTGGTTGCAAGCCTTGGTTTCAGATTGATCACAGGCAATAACCTGGACCCTAGTGTGATTGAGAATTGTTTCATTGTGATTACAAAACCCTGGTCCAGGGAGTTACAGGCTAGCACGTTAAAGGTAAAGTTTAGAACGTCAGGCAATGAGCTACGTAGCATCTTGGAAGTGCGTGCCAGAGTACCTGGTGACTACCAGTTGCCATTACCCACTCTGCTTCCTCGACTACACTCCAGAAAGGTTTTGTATGGTAAGCTGTCACGTTTACTGTGGTATCCCCCCCCCCCGGAAAGCAACTGAACAAAAAAAAATTATTTTATGTCTTTTTCAAATCTCAGAAATCATTGTAAACAGGCAAGGGTGCATTATGATTACAGATATCTACTTTTCTCCATACACCAATTCAATCAGAATAAAATGTTTCTCATTAATTATTACAATTACACACTACTTATTTTGTTTACTTAATGTTACTTATGGTATTTTCTGGGTAAATGAAGATTTGGTAACAGCTTCGCAGACCCACGATCTGATGTCCAATATTCCAGTCCTCACTATTCTGGCTCCGGAGACGCTTATAGGCTGGTTTACGTACACGCTGATACATAAAAACGAGATTAATAGTAGATTTGGAAAAATGTATTCATACAGTAAAAAGGACAGTATACTGATTATTCTCTAAACACTTGGTAGTCAGACTTGCAATGCTTTCTGTTGGGTGGTTGAGTTTAGGAAACTTTTTTTCAGACCAATTGTGTGTTTCCTTGGCAAAATGGGTTGAAAATACAGAGTTAGACGTTCCACTCTGTATTTCTCTCAGTATTTCTGGAAACATTACTTATATTAGAATTGACGGGAATCAGGTTCTCAGTGGCACCAGATAGTTGCCTAATATGTTTAACGTCTCAGAGGAAAATCGCTGACCAAGTCTATAAATAAGCAAGCATGAGTATCATGGCTTTAACTTGCCACCGAGAAAGAAATTCTCGGTACAATCAAAAACAATTTGATGAAAGCGTATGTATATTACAAAAGCCGGTGTAGTCATAACATTTTGGTCGCTCTGTTTACACATTTAAGGATTTTTTTGTGTTTTTATAGGTTAATTCATAATTTTAATGTCTTAATTTTTGTTACCTGGTATATTGTCGCAATATCTCTAATGAATACATACCTGGGTCTACCCAAATAACCCGCACCATAAAAGAGAGAAGCTTACGAGCGACGTTTATTTATTATTTGTATTTATTTACTTTCTTATACGAATTTGTGCACACATACAGAGGTACAAAAAAAGATTCATGTTAAGAGCAGGATGCCCAAAGCCACTTATACTTGCATAGCATTACGGGCTGGTTTAAAATTAACTTAGATTAAATTAAGCAATGATGAAGTCAGTGATAAAACATTATGTAAACAGGTTACTATAATGACAAAAGTGAGTATTACAAAGGACAGGCTCATATGTAGGATCTGTTAGGTAGTGTATTTAAAAATAATTAAAGTTAGATTGGGTTTTAGGTTTAAAACATTTATGTGAGATAACTTCTTTCGTCGACACCCCACACCCCCCCCCCCCCCCCCCATAGAAATTTAAGATATACCAATTTATAAGTTCAGTTATTCAGTATTTATTTGGTTTGGGTGAGTAAGTGTCTTTGATTAGAGGACTTTGGAATTTATAAAAGGTAGTGTTTCTTTTTATAATTTAACAGGTAATGAATTCCAGATTTTAGGGCCTTTTATGTGCCATTGGGTTTTTGCATAGTGTGAGATGAAAACACGAGGAATCATTCAAAGAGTGATCTGTGCCTTGTGTTATGGTCATGTGTTTATGTGGAGGTTGGCAAGGAGATGTTTGAGGGGAGGGTTAAATATAAGGTTAAGGTTCTATGATATGTAATAGTGCAGTAATAAAGTATGGAAGTTTTGTATGGTGAGTAGGTTTGTGATTGAATATTGGTGCGAGAGTGCTGCCTGTAGTTGAGAATTTGTTCTATCATTCTAACCTGCTGATTTTTGTTGTGGTAAATTAGTACTGTCAGTGGTCTGAGTGGTTAACTGTTGTTGAGCCCCCATGCACAAATTCCATAGTGTGAGATACGGGTAAATAAGGAGAGTGATATGATGGGCCAAGGAGGGCTATCCTGGGCTGACTGTGGAAACATAGTACCGTATCTTCGATGTATGACTACAGTCTTGGAAATTTTCTTAGCAATTTGTTGATTATGGTGTATGAAATGTTTGAGTCTATATCAAGGTGTATTCCTAAGAATTTTCCCTCGTTAGCTTTGTGATAGGTGATCCGTGTATCATTATGTTAAGAAGGGACCATCTGTAGCTCTGGTTACCAAACTGATGAAAGTAGGTTTTGTCAATGTTTAAGTGTAAGTTTGTTACTAGGGTCCTCATCCAGGGTAGATATTTTCTGTATTCGGTTATTTACAGTATTGGCTTGTGTGACTGGGCCTCGGGTGAGGAGAAGACGTAGTAGTGTTCATCTGGTCAAATAGTGTTGGGTTTGGAGTAATTGCGAAGCATTTGGAAGGTCCATTTATGGTATAGGAGATAGAGGAAGAGGGCCAAGGGACACTTACCTGTGGGACACCACACTGTAATTGGTTTTGCGCAGAAGAGCTTGTTGCCCATTTGCGTACACATATGGGTCTTCTTTGGTTTGCTGAGGTATGACTTGAAGGGTATATTGAGGTGAGTGCCATACCCTCTTATTACCATAGTGTGACATTTTTACGTGGAGCAACGTCATGGTAACCAAACTGTATCAAAAGCTTTAACCGTAAGTCTAATGAAAGATCCCCGTGGGACATTCTTTTTTTCTCTATTGCAGTGTGTTGTATCATATGTTCTGGCAGGGTATATAGCATCATTAGTATTTTTATTAGGCCTGAATCCCAAATTGCAGGGGTTTTTTTGAGTTTTGTTTTGGGAGATAAGTAGGAGTAGATTCGTTTATGAATAGTTTTTCAAAATTTTTGAGAGAGGGTTGTAAGTTGGATTTGGCCTATAGTTATTCATACTCTGTTTGGTCTCCTCCCTTTGTGGATCGGGGCGTGACCCTTGCTATTTGAGTAAGTACTGTAGGGATGGTGGAGGATTCAATGGATTTGTTAAAGAGTGTTTTGCAAATGATTTTGGGGGAGATAGCACTTGTGACACTTTTTTATATATAAATGGGTGGTAAGGTACTTTAAATCTCTCTGCCTTGTTTTTTTTTTTTTTATAGTGCTGCATTGATAAATAAGGGAGAGGACCTTCGTATGGGTTAGTCGGAGCTAGGAACAGTGTCGTTCGGGTAGTTGCGGTGATGGTAGTTATTTGGTGGGGTATCTGAGCTTGGATTTTATGGGCAAGGTTTTGTCCTATAGTGGAGAAGAAATCATTGAGTCTGTTTGCTGTTTCTGTTGGGGGAGTTGGGGGTTCATCTGTTTTTGCTAATTCTTATTCGCTATTTCGTGATATCCTTTTTTGTTCCCAGGAATTTCAGATAAGTGTTTTCCCAGGTCTTTTTTATATCACCTCGTATTTAAGTTGGATAAATCTGTTCTCATAATAAATTTTTTTGCCCTTTCTTATCTGGGCTGGTTAGGATTGACGAGTAAACGGTTTCTGTTTGGTCTCTTGGTTTTGTGACCCATTCTGTATGTTTTTCCAGATTGGATGTTTTGTTTTATGTATTTGAGAATGCTGGGGTGGCCTGCGGTGTTAGCAGGGGACTGTTCAGTCTCTTGCTGTCATCTGTTTAGTATTTTTTTTTTAGGCAGTGCTTGTTATAGAGGTATTGGGTCTTTTTTAGAAAATTATTAATACAGTCGTCAATATCTGTATTAGATTTTAGCTCAGTGTGCCAAACAATGTTTGCTATGCTGTTGCGAAGTTATTAGTGGCTGCCTCATTGTGAAGTCTAAGGTGGGATTTAGTAGGTGTCTTGGGCCTGGCGGTAGTAACTAGTAGTTTACCAAGCAGTTGTTATGAGGAAAGGGGGTCATTTAGTGGTCTGTGGTATTATCTGTTAATTTATGCCTGATTTTAAAGGGGCTCGTGGTGTTGTGGTCCAGATGTGGTCAAGTAGGGAAACAGTTAATTTATAGTCTCTGTAACTCTTGTTGGTTTTGTTTACTGTTCGGGTAGTAAATACGTGTACTTCTGTGTTTGTGCTAATTCAGTAAACTGTGTGGTTTCTGTCGTTGCAGGAGAATTTATAGTTGAAGTCACTGAGAGTTAGTTAAGTTGATCTTTGTTTCATGCGTGATCATCAGTTATCATACTTCCTAGATTTTGACTAAATTGGCTAATGTTTGTTTGACTGGGAAACTCTGTAGTTGTTTATCAATGTGAGAGGTGTTTTTGTAGGTATTTGGATTGAATTTTAGCATTATATATTCCCCATGTTAATCCCTTGTGAAAAGTATTAGTGATACATTCTATTTGGTCTGAGTTGTATATGGCTTTGCCACCCCTCCTCTTGTTGGTCATGTGGCCTACCTACAGTTGTGTATGGGCTTGTGTTGTAACCAGGAAATGGCATAGACATCTTGTACTATCAGGCTTTTTAGGCCAGGTTTCGTTTGTGTAATGATGGACATTATTGGACATGTAAGGAATTTAGTAATGCTATGAGTATGAGGTCATAGTATTGCCTTGCTTAAAGATCTGATTATTGTATAGTTAAAGATAGTTATGTTGTTGTTGGCACTGAGACTGAGAAGTGCCTTTGATTGTTCTGCAGTTGTAGTAACTTACAGTAACTGTTTTGGATTCTATTTAAGTCATTAAAATATGAGGTTGGTATCAGGCTCAGTGCTTGTTATCATAAGATTTGTAGTTGAATCTATGTTAGAATTAAGTAATAAAAACAAAGTAAATGAGTCTTAAGCTAAAAAATAGCACCTGAATTAAATGTAAACAAATTAAAATATGAGCTAAGGGACTAATACAAATAAGGTGGATGATCATTAATGTGCTTGGGAACTATGATCGTAGGAGTACTATAAAGGTAATTTTTTAAAGATATAATTATAGTTAAAATTTATAATTAAAAATGGGACTAATATAGGTTGTGAAATAAATGAAGCTTTGGAATATAATGGCAAGAAAAAGATTGGAGCTTTATTCTACTTTTAGCAACGTGAGAATGCACCTTGGATTATTTTATACAGTTGGTGGAGATATAAACTAGGATAGTTATATAAAGCCTAAAATAAAGGAGAAAATTAATTAAAAGGGACTAAAATTAAGTAATGGGTATAAGCAATGTTAAATGGACAGATGGTAGGAATAATAAATTATAAACTTATAATTTATAAATAAATACAATGTGAAATGGTACTGCAATTGCACTAGAGTCCACGTGCGTCCCATTGGGTTTGATTGCACAAGATCAAGGTTATTATAAAACTATAGGATTTTAAATTGAACAAAATAAAAATTACAATTAAAATACCAAAAGTATAATAGTAAAAAAATCACATGGTAAGTCTTGGTTATAATTGATGTTAAGATGGTAGACAGGAACCCAGGTACACAGGTACAAAGGATAATACCAAGGTTGGGGTTGAATATTAAATAACTTGAAAATTTTGGCATAAAAAAAAAAAATGTTATGAGGGAAGTATAAAAATAATGTTTAATGTACAAAAGTAAAATTGTCTGTGTAAATATGTGTTGTTTTAATAAAATTTTTAGTAAGTAATAATGATTACATAAAAAAGTGAAAATAGTAATGTTTATTTCAATTCAATATTGCACTGGGCGTTAGGTTTATACTAGAGGGTTACGCGTTATATGGCAGTACAAGGTACATGTAAAGAGTAAACTATGGGTTTAGTAAATGTGGTTATTAAAACAGGTTAAAAGGTAATTAGTCAAGTAAATGGTTATTAAATTGGATGTCTCAAAAATGTTAAGAGTAAATTGAAATTTTAGTAAAATATGATATTTATTAATTTTAGTAAGTAAATATCAACTGATAGTATTTATAAAAATATGAGGTAGTAATATGGACAGAGAAAGTATCCAATTCAAGCTAATGTTCACGCGAACAATGTAAAAAGAAAATCACATTCACCCCATAAGTGATTTAATGCTTTAATAGTAAAATCACAATATGAGTGAGTCGTTGATTATTTAAAATACTAAGAGATTGTACAATGAAATTTGAACAATAATGGAGCAAAAATACACTACACTACGTAGACTTTTTAGTTGGACATTGTTTAGTTATTCTCTGTAAGATTAGTATCCCTGAGAATCTATGTGATTAGTCATTTCTCGTTCGTGGTTGTGAAAAGTTGACCTACAATTTTTTTTTATTGTTTTCCTTAACTAGAAAATCCCATCCCCCCCCCCGGGGTTTTTTTTGGGGCTGTGAGCTCTTTCGGTGTCTTTATTGTGTCATTAGTCTCCCAGTTATGTTTTTCGACTCTATACAGGAGGTTCTGACGTTTTTTTGGTAAGGACACTCGTTTTTGTATACCTCTTTCTTTTCTTTAATAGTTGCAATTAATTAATGTCTTTTTTCCTATCATGTGAGTTGAAATCTAAGCATAACACCTTTTTCTACCATGGGATCCTAGTAATCTGGCTTCTTTTATTTAAGACTCTTGGTACAACTAACACTTGTTTGGTCCTTTATGATCTGACAGAGTAATTTCTTTACTGTTTGTTTGGTTCTGCCACTGGGATAGAAAAAAGTGGACTGTATATCTATTACTGCTGTCGATAGCTTTTTCTTGCTCAGTTTTATCTTCTTGGAGAGCAATGGATTCAGTCACTGAAACTGTTATTAAGTTGTTCTTCCATTGTTGTTACTTGTTTACTGCTTTCTTCAACCTTTGTATTTAGAGATATTATGTGGTGGGTATTGCTTATTATATATGGACTGTTTGGAAGTGGTTCTTGTCTGTTTAGTCATTCAAGGTGTTGTTTAACTTTTGTTCAAGACCTGAGGATTTTGTTCTCGAGTTGTGTAATTCCTGGTGTCTTGTTTTGTTAGCGTCTCTCGAAGATTCATATTTTCTCATAACTTAAGTGGAGATGCATGAATTTAGGGTACTTCTGGAATTCGTTGGTCATACCGAGAGTACTAGGTAGGTTGATTACGGGGAAGAGATGGGAGGGATGGGCTGGTGGCAGCCATGTTTGGTGTGTTATTCGTTGTGGTGTCCCTTTGCTTGAGTGGTGGTTGAGTGGGGTGGTTGCTGGGCCGGCCCGCGCGTCCGTCCTCTGGCTACACTTGTTGAATAGTTGATTTTTTTCGGTGTTTTCTTGCTGGGCCTTGGTGTTGTTTCCTCTTAGATAGCGCCTCATAATACATACAGGGAATAGTTGTGTTAAGATGAAGGTTGTAGTATACAAAGCTTAGGGTTACGGTGTTCGGGGCTGGCAGCAGCTGAGGTGTGGGCATTCGGTTCGTTTGTGTCTGCAGGTCTTCCTTTGATCTCTCTTTTTTCGATTTGTAGGTTTCATGTTGGTAATCTTTTGTCATTCTGGGTGCTAACCAGGGGTGGAGCAGGGACGGCTTTATATAGGCAGGCAGAGGTGGTGGTAGTAGTAGTTAGTAGTAGTACAGAGTTGTATATAATACCGGAACAAGATGAACATATTTTAAGACACATGCCACAACACCGGGCATCCCCATATAGACGTTTCGCATCCACCAGCCACCTGGATGGCGAACAAAACGTCCCACAACAAAAGACAAAACCAGTGACGCCCGCCAAATGTGGGTCTAATTTCATCAGGTAGTTGTTTAGTCAGTAGTAGAAGAAGAAGAGAGAGGTAGTAGTAGTGGTAGTGGTAGAAGCTGGGAAGGAAATAAGGGGAGGACGTGCCAGTCAAATACAACAAGGGGAAGGGGGAGCACTGCAAGTGAGCTAGATGCCCACGGAGGGAGAGCTAGCGCCACAGAGGTGCGTGAAAGGGAGTGGTGAACTAAATGAAGAAGGAAACAGAAAAACGAGAAAGAGAGAGAAAGGACCAACCCAGAGGAGAGAAAAGGAAAAGAGGAAAAGGGGAAAAGAGGAAGAAGAAGTAAAAGAAATAAGAAAAAACAAATGAGGTTTCGGTTAAGTCACGGGTTGTTTTGAAGTGGAGCATTTTACAATGTTGTAGTGGGAAGAGGAAGGCATCTACAGGAGACGAAGCCAGGGCTAAGGTTACATACAAGGAATAAGTTGTGTATTAGAGAGGATTCAATTGAGGCGACTGTTCGAGTTTGGAAGTAGGGAGAACAGTTTTAGAAGAAGGGACAGACAATAGGATGGCTAATGTATCGTTCTCTGACGTTGACAGACAGAAAAGGCATTGTTAGATTGTCGGCAATCCGGCAAGTAAACACTATTTTAGTGCTCCCCTAAGTCTTCTGTCAGAAAGAGACTCGACCAGTTTCTCCGAAGTATTGAGAGGACAGAGAGGAGAGATTCATAGCATCCTATTGACTGGTCTTCTTCTGCTAAAACTGTCTTACCTACTTCCAACTCGAACCAGTCGCCGTCTATGTTCTAGTTGAATCCTCTCTAATACACAACCTTTCTGGTATGAACCGTAGCCCGGCTTCGTCTCTGTAGATGACCTTCCGCTCCCCAACTACATTGTGTAAATTGCTCCATACTTCAGAACAACCCCGCACGGACTTAACCGAATCCTCATTTTTTTCCTTTTTCTTTTTCTTCCGTCTTCCTCTTCCCCCCTTTCTCCTCTTTCCTTTTCTCCTCTGGAGTTGGTCTTTCTCTCTCCTGCTCTCGTGTTTCTGTTCCTTATTCATTATTTCACCCCACTTCCCTTTCGCGCACCTCTGGTGATAGCTCTCCCTCTGTGGGCATCATAGCTCTCTTGCGTTGCTCCCCTTCCTTTGTCCATTTGACTGGCCGTCCTCCTTATTTCCACTTCTACACTACCACCTACTATCTACCTTTGTCTTCTACTATACTACAAACCACTGATGAAATTAGACACATGTTGCGGCGTCCTGGTTGTCATCTTGTTGTGGACGTTTCGCCATACAGTGGCCTGGGCTGGATGGCGACGTAAACGTCTAGGAGGGGATGCCCGGGGTGTTGTGCAATATGTGTCTTTAATTTCATTCTTCTTGGCGGTATTATATACAACTCTTGTACTACTACTTACTATATCTACAACACCTCTTCCTGCCTATATATAGCCGTCCTGCTCCACCTGCTGGGTTAGCTTGACTTTGTCAAGGGTCCAAGTCGGGCCGAAACGTAGTCGTAAGCTTTCTCTCTTTTATGTGCGGGTTATTTGTGTATCGTTCCAGTCACGGTATTGTTGCCTTTTTTGTTATTTAAATAACTGGGTATACTCAACTTCTCGTTTAAATATTTCCAAAATCGCATTCATCATGGAGAATGTCAAGTGGGCGCTAGGTAGTTGCTTGCAACTGCGGGAGGGGCAGGCGGTGACGTGACGGACGAAGGAGCTCGTTGACCACTCCCAGTTAGGCGGCCCTTGAGGGAACACTCAGCGGAAGGTGGTGAGGAAAGTCATGCGTTGTGTTCTCATTACCACCAACCGTCACGCACCCACGACACGTGCCGCAGCTGTTAGATGTTACATTGGAAGTGTTATACAAGTGATCTACCTGCCGTCCCATATATATATTCAAACAGTGACTCGTGGGACTGCGAGGGAAAAGTTTCATAGATAGGTTAGCGAGGGAGTTGTATATAGTAACTATAGTTTTTTTTATTCATTGCCAGTTACTTGTTAGTATTTGGGTAAGTCAGCTTCCCGCTTTCCCCCCCTTTTACCCCCCCCGAAAGGTGAACGTGTGGAGGCTCCTGCCCAATCCAATATTCACTCGAATCACAGCTCCCAGCAACTACTTTGGAATGACAGATTGGGGTTTCACCTTGCCAACCAACGTGTTTGATGTAGTATTGTAAGGAGACGGACGTATCGTCCTGAGACAGTCCCATGTTTTATTCTACTCATTGCCTGTGTCTCTATGTATGATGTTGCAGCGACGTAAACCCATCCATCATTGCAGCCGGGGATAGAACCCGATGTCCTGTCATCTGGATAGATTATTGACGGCTATTTTAAGAACTCGAGCCGTTAGCTGGGTTGTCACCAACACCTTGCGAAACCCCCCCACATCACAGCAAGGCTCGATTTAAACAACACGCAGTGTCACACAACACCAGACACCCAAGTTTTGTACTATTTATCTATAGCGTGAATTCAGAAATCATTTATATTTTTCATTGTTGTTCATTTTTTCTTTAATGTAGGATAGGAATCAATATTTCTTATTTTTAAGGTGTTTATATTTTATATTTTCTAAATTAATAAAAGTGTTTATGTTTGTCGGTTTTTGTTCTTTTTCTATGATATTTAATTTTCCTGAGGAGGAGCCAAGCCTTAGTAATACTGATGAAGTTGTTTTACTAGGGCTGAGTTAAGCTTCACAAGTGGCGACCTTGCCAGGATTCCAATTCGAACTGAAATCAAGATTCAATCCATCTCGAATCTACCAATTGGAAACTTCACGCGCATACCAGAATGGTTACCACCAGCCATGAGTAAATTCTATTGGTTAGTGAGTACTACAGTACAGGGTATTTTAAAAGATTTGGTGATTGTTTTTAGTCTAATTTATTGTAAGTCAAGTCGGCAGGATACAAATAGTTAATTCTGCCACCTTTCTTTCGAGCTTGAGAAACCACTTTGGAGGATTAGGACTCTAGGGACCCGAGTTTCCAGTGACAATTTATTTCATTGAGCTCTTTATTATATCAAGGGAACTGTCGTAGGGACACTCATGATTTGTTGGTGAGAAGATTGGATGGTCAATGGACCCCTATTCTTACTTACTGTTTGCTCGGAGACGGCATAGAACCCTTCGTTTTCACAATTATTAATGACATTTTGTTACTGAAGTAGGGATCAGTGCCATCTCTGGTTTATTTACGTTTGAAGCGGAGCAGGAATTGAACCCTCTGTCTTTCTTTGATACCCATTTCATTTTCCCCTGGTAGGTTTAAGTTATTCTTGCAAATTGCAATATGGAGGAATACCAGTTTTGGCCGCGGATGAATGCTGGAAGTAAGTTAGGAATAACAGGGAAAAATTGAAATCGTTCATTAGTGCTAAATCCAGGAAAGGAATTGAAAAAAGGATGAGAGAGAGAATCGAAAGAGAAGAGAAAAGGAGAGGATTGAGGATCGAAAGAGAAGAGGAAAAGGAGGGATTGAGAATTCGTAAAGAGAAGAAGAAAAAGGAGGATAAGAGAACTTGAAAGACAGGACAAAAAAGGAGAGAAAAATTGAAGAGAAAGCCAAGAAAGACAGTTAGAAAGAGAGGCGAAGCAACAAAAAAGAGCGTGATAGACTTGATTGTGAGGAGAGAGCTAGAGTAAGTGAGGAACAAAGTTAAATTAAGAGAACTTGGGAAAGAGCATAGGATAGAGAAGTTGAGGGAAAAAGCTTAAAGACTGAGTTAAGGAGACGAGGAATAAAGATTCGCGAGCTCAAAAAAAGACTTTCGCCTTGAATTAGAGATACAAGTTAACTTTTACACAACAACAATTAGAGGAAGGAGATTAATTGAACATCAATGGCAGTAGTGCACATATTCCAACACCTATTTACCCTCCTTCACAGATGGGGGGTGAAAAGATATTACTTTCAGACTTATCAGGTTTTGAAAATACCGCTACCTCTGTGAATGGGCATGCTGACACCTGGGCTACCAGATTTAGGAATGTTATTTTCTGGTACAGCTTCTGGAATGCATCTATGAAACTTTGTCGCGAGGATATTTCTGTTTAGTTAGTAATTATAACCTACTGTAGAAGGCGATCCTAAAAACAGCATATAAAAAAACCCACAAATAGTCTTACAGGAGAATATTTCAGGTATTTATTTTTCTTGCCCACCTTACAGCTTGGTCCTGAACTTTCAGCAGTTACGATACGCGTAAAACACTCTTTCGTTGTTCGACTTTTGGATGACGGTTTCAGGAATTGATTCCAGTTATGATTCTCTAGAGGACTTCATTGGTTGCGACCAGTTCCTGGCAGCTCTTTCCCCACCAGATAGAGCATTAGCAAGAGAACATAACCCTGGATTAAAGGTGAGGATGTTGTGAGGCCTCGCTCCTGACTTTGTATGTGGGGCTTTACAATTCCTTAGAATAGGCCTAAGGGATCGAACCATAAGGGAAGGGTTCATCAGACCTTAAGAAATCGAAGCCTCTAGTGAAAAGTTAAATGAATCTTTTATCTCCTGTTTTTGTCATTTGACCACAAAAAAGTTGGAAGATGTTTTGAAGGTTTGTAATGACCAAGAACCCTTCTGTTCAAGGAACAGTTAATGGACCTCTTTTATGTTATATACCATTTTACGAGTACAACTGGTGCAACTTGTATAGTCATTTCTGATAAGCTTTTCCCCCTAACTTAATGAAACTATTCCTCCTGCTTTACTTTCAGACTAATTGGGGCAGTCCCCCGTAATACGGCAACTTTTTCCTACCTCCGTTGTTCCATTAGGTCTTAAAAGGTTCACAGGATTGGTCTGAAGCCGTACTAGCTCCCATCACTTCTTGCTGCCGTACTTATAGGTAATGTATAAAGGTGCATCCTTCCTTTCTTAGGGTTGACACTTTCATCAACAAAGATGGACATAAGCTTTTCAGATCCTCTTCCTGTAGTGTCAGAGAAGCCTCTCGGTAAGTTCAGATGAGACAATGTCTCTTGAGATTCTTGTGGGATTAAATCCACAACACCAGTGATGTGCTTTCTCGAAAGCGAGGTAGTAGGTATCACCGGTTCACTTGTTAGATGAGAGTGAGATATCACCTTCCGATATATAAATGTCTTGATGGGTCAGACCTATAAGCCCGGCTTTCTCCTACTGTCCATCCTTTGATTTTCCCTGACTTCAAGCCTTTAGATATATCAAAGGACTATTTCGTCAATTTACAAGTAATTGCCCTTCTCTTCAGCAGAATAGCCATAATGCAGCTAAACACAAAATCAAGTATTCAAAGGGAAAAACTTTACATATACAAAACATTTGAATATAAAAATAAAAGGTATCTTGTACAAAGTCAGTATTCAAATTAATATTCAGATGAGGATGGAACAAACTTAAGATGGAATAGTCTAAGTCAATGCAGAGAGGACTGTTCTCAAAATGGCTTCATGACCTGCCCGTGGCCGGGACATTTCTCGCATCGTAAAGCTTAAATAAAATTAGGAAACCTCATTTTTGGCCCAAAAATGTCCCCTCAGATTGTCACATACCTATTGTAGATCGGTTGTAAAACGTTTGACCAACTGTCATCTCCCGAGGGTACAGGACGAGTACCTATGGTTCAAAATGCCAGTCTTTACGGTACCCTTTGAAAGAGTAGCTATTGGACATCATTGGTCCTTTATCTCCACTTTCATTGGGGGGACATACGATAATATATTACCTTAGTTGATTATGCTTCAAGTTTCCCTGAAGCCGTACCCTTAAAAGACCATAACTTACTACAGAGGTGGCTGATGCATTTTGTCCATGTTTCTCCAGAGTGGGATCCATAGAAAAATTTTTGTCTGCCGTGGGACACTAATTCACTTCTGACTTAATGCTACATATCTCTACTTCTGGAGTTAGTGAAGGCCTCTCTTCACCACACCCGTAATCATCCCAGTGTAATGGGAGGATTGAGAGCAGCATTCGATTCTCAAGTCCATTTAAGGAAACTTTGCTCCCTTAACTAAGGAGTAGGCATATTATACCCTGTGCTTTGTTTGCCATGAGGGATGTTCCCAGTGGCTTCTTTGGGATTTTCACCTTTTGAACTTTTCTCTAATGGTTAGACAGGCCAGGAGGTCCATTGTCCATCCTTCAGGGACTTATGGGAATATATGGGAGGTAAAGGTAAATGCTGAGGTTCAGTCTTCTTTCCAGTTTCTTCCTTGAACCTTAGAATCCTACTTAAGGAGACCTATGACCATAGTTCTCGAAATAACTTAAGGCTTGTCAATGGACCAGTACAAAACCATTTTGATTCCCAAAAGTCAGTGGAAGGAGAAGTTTTTAAGTTCAGTAGGGGACGAAAAGTTCTTGTACTTTTTCGGCCTATCAAGTCAAATCAAAATTATTTAGATAGCATGGAAAGGTCCATATAAAGTATTAAAAATTTGTGGGAAAGTTGATTACTCATAGAAGAGTCAAGGGGAAATCTAAGCTGTATCATATCAAACATCCTTTAAAGAAATAAATATTACCGAGAAAAATTCGGTTATTAACTGCCTTAATAAACTTTGACTTAGTTTTTTTTTCCACTCGAACTTTGATAATGATAAATGAAGAATGTAAAGTAAGATTGAGTAATTGACACCTCTAATCTTAGGGGGACAATGACGGAGAACTAACATGACTTGGTGGACTCTTGACCACTCGGGCGTCAACAAACATTAATATTAATTGAAATCCTGTGGATGACCATAAGAGACATGAGCACTCAATGTCGCTGAGTCTTTACTGATATTCCAGGTGTTCCCTTCACGGTAGTACATGAGATTGATTAGTGACGGGAGTTCCTATCAAACGAAAATTATACCGCAGTTCCAGTTCACCTTCAGGGATTGGCATTTGACCGAGAGGTAGAACTAAATTATTAAAAACTAAAGAATCATTGAACCTTCTCAGTAATCTGCATTTGCTCAACCAGTAGTTCTTGGATTTTAAGGAGGAAATCATATAGACTTGCTATGGAGATTTAGAGGCTTAATGCTATAACTCGGTTGTGGGATGCTGAGCCTCATATGCCCTTAATAGATAGCGATATTTAATTACCTACCAAATTTTATGACGCTTCCTTCTTGTTCAGAGATTGATATTGCGCAGGCATATTCATCAAGTAATGTTAGATCCTTTTCTAGCCAGTACACCGTTTTCCTACAACACCAAGGACTGATGCAGTATAGTTATAGAACTGATGCCCTTCGGTTTTTGGTAACTGCCTGTGTGCTACCTACATGAGGGATGATGAGAAAGGTCTGGGTAATATGCCAAATGTTTTCAGTTTATTTGGATAACATTTACGGTAATGACATCCACGTGGGGGCGAAACAACATATTCAACATTAACATCTAGTTTGTGCGTAGGTTTTACGCTCACATGGCCTCTCACTGCCAAGCCGAAGAAATGATTCCTTGGGTAATAACAGATTAAATATCTTGGACTGATGATATTTTCTAATAAACCTCTCGTCCTAGACCGTTTCTCCCCAGTAAGATCAAGGTTTATTAGAATTTATATTCCCCAAAACCAAGAAGCTCTGCAAGCTTCTCTTGGTGCCTGGAAAACTTTTATGCACGGTTTATCCCGAACTTACTGTCTTACAGGGGCATTTTTATCGTACTTTCCTTAAAAAAGTCTGTGAAGGAACCTTTGACTTTCTTTTTTTGTTGCCCCCCCGGACTTGCTCTGGAATAGTTTACTGAGATTAAAAAATCTTCTCGAAATAAGACCCTTATACTTAAATTCCAGATTTAATTAAAAAACATTTTGTTTAAAGAATGATGCCTCCATACTGGCTTTTAGGTTGCGGTGTTACTACAATCCATGATGGTACTCCCTTTCCCGTATGCTTCTAAGCCGAAAACTACTTCCCCACAGAAACATGAGATACTCCACCTAGAAAAGGAATGTTTGGCTATTGTGTGGGGGTGGGTGTATCTCCAAGCTTAAATTTTATCGTACGCTTCCACCCAAGTCCAGTGACCGGGAAATGGGAGTAAAGCACGATAGTAATATACGTAGTAGAGTTTTTTTTGTGTAAATCATGTTTTAAATTTACACTTAATATGTTTCTTTATTAGAGCATTGAATTTAGTGAGGGCGGATAAATAGCTTCATGCAGTGTACACGTATATTTCTTGGTGGAAGACCCTGGGCTTCTGCCGGCTCGTAATTGGCTGCATAGGCAGACGAGACCTTGTTGGGGTAATATGAGGAGTAGAAGGCTTTCTTACAAGTCGACAGTTGTAATATGAAAGACAATATGGCCTTCCTTGATAAACTTCATTTCAATTATTAACAGTCTAAGGTTAGCCCTGACAGAGATAATGGAGGGTATCACATTGCTAATAAATTCGTTTTGGGGAGAGAGGAGGAAATATGCTCTTAAAAAGTGATTGATTTGGAGTGCAGCTATTACACCAGCACAGACACACACACAACACACACACACACACAAATAGGTTTAAAGTAACTTTAGTAACCCTGGTTCTTAAGTACTTATAACCTGGCTGCATTTCGTTGCAAACCTTGTATTCAGGTAGTTATACACCTTTCTCAGACCATTGCAATCCTGATCCATTGTGGGATTTCAGATCTGGACTAACTGGTTGCAAGCCTTGGTTTCAGATTGATCACAGGCAATAACCTGGACCCTAGTGTGATTGAGAATTGTTTCATTGTGATTACAAAACCCTGGTCCAGGGAGTTACAGGCTAGCACGTTAAAGGTAAAGTTTAGAACGTCAGGCAATGAGCTACGTAGCATCTTGGAAGTGCGTGCCAGAGTACCTGGTGACTACCAGTTGCCATTACCCACTCTGCTTCCTCGACTACACTCCAGAAAGGTTTTGTATGGTAAGCTGTCACGTTTACTGTGGTATCCCCCCCCCCCGGAAAGCAACTGAACAAAAAAAAATTATTTTATGTCTTTTTCAAATCTCAGAAATCATTGTAAACAGGCAAGGGTGCATTATGATTACAGATATCTACTTTTCTCCATACACCAATTCAATCAGAATAAAATGTTTCTCATTAATTATTACAATTACACACTACTTATTTTGTTTACTTAATGTTACTTATGGTATTTTCTGGGTAAATGAAGATTTGGTAACAGCTTCGCAGACCCACGATCTGATGTCCAATATTCCAGTCCTCACTATTCTGGCTCCGGAGACGCTTATAGGCTGGTTTACGTACACGCTGATACATAAAAACGAGATTAATAGTAGATTTGGAAAAATGTATTCATACAGTAAAAAGGACAGTATACTGATTATTCTCTAAACACTTGGTAGTCAGACTTGCAATGCTTTCTGTTGGGTGGTTGAGTTTAGGAAACTTTTTTTCAGACCAATTGTGTGTTTCCTTGGCAAAATGGGTTGAAAATACAGAGTTAGACGTTCCACTCTGTATTTCTCTCAGTATTTCTGGAAACATTACTTATATTAGAATTGACGGGAATCAGGTTCTCAGTGGCACCAGATAGTTGCCTAATATGTTTAACGTCTCAGAGGAAAATCGCTGACCAAGTCTATAAATAAGCAAGCATGAGTATCATGGCTTTAACTTGCCACCGAGAAAGAAATTCTCGGTACAATCAAAAACAATTTGATGAAAGCGTATGTATATTACAAAAGCCGGTGTAGTCATAACATTTTGGTCGCTCTGTTTACACATTTAAGGATTTTTTTGTGTTTTTATAGGTTAAATTTTCATATTTAAGTGTTTTATATTTATATTTTCAAAATATAAATGTTTATGTTTGGGTTTTTTTTTTTTTTCTATACTTTAATTTTTCCGATGGGAGCCGCCTTAGTAATACTGACTAATTTGGTTTACAGGGGCTGATAACCCTTCACATGACCTTAAAATAAGTGAGAGGGACTTACCTGCTTTGCCTTGGCATCACATATGAAGTTGTGCCTGCAAAATTAGCATCCTGGCTCCATTGCCCCTGGAACACGCCACTCCCCAGGAACCCCGCGGATCAAAACCCGGGATTATACGGGGAAAAAAATTATTAAAAATTTTTTTACTCAAAATTAAACTTTTCTCGATACACCCAGTCCCCCTCAATCAACTGCAGTCACTAAAAGTTGACTTCTCTAAATGTATTAATTACACAATTACAAATTTTTTTCAAAATCTTTCTGAAAGTAAATACTTTCAAAAGAAAGAAAATTTCATGCGGGGTCTTTCACGTTGGAATCATATGAAAACCCACTCAGGAAAGATGCGGTCTTTGACCGCTGCCCCCACTGATTTCTGGTCCACCTCGTAAAACTTAAAATCACATTTTTCAAATGATGGTAGGTTTTCCCATCCAAATTAAATAGATTATGGATCATTACACAAAAGTCCAGGGACGCCATCCAGCAAAAACGTTCCCCGGTTTTGGGGTCTTGAATTTCCTTGCTACTGCATCTACTTTGCACTCCCTTTTGGCATTACCTCCCTCGCATCTACCTTTGCACACCTCTCCCTCGCATCCTTTTGGCATCTACCTCTCCCCTCTGCATCTACCTTTGCATCTACCTAGCCTCCCTTTTGCATCTACCTTACCTCTGATCTTGTGGGGGCCCCCGGGTAAAATAAAAGATTTAAAACTTGAAATAAATTTTGTTTAATTTTTCATTTAAAAATTCAGTTCATATTAATTTTCGAGACTTTCGTGAAACGGGCTGAGGGGAAATTCTTGGATCATGGAGACAAACCAAGCACGTGGCTGATGGCAGCTTCGAGTACAAAATGCAGCTGACCAGTAAGGACTCAGAGGCTTCCCATGTTTCCGAATACATTAAAAAATGAAAATTTTTATATATATAATTTATATAATATATAAATATAATATATATATATATATTTTATAAATATATATATATATATATTTTATATATATATATTTTAATATATATATATATCAATAAACCCAAGTAAACAGGATTTCAGAATAGCAAAAAAAACCCACTCTGAAAAAAGAGAAACCCCAAGCGCTTTCGGCCCCTTTCACATTATCAAGGAACTATCTCCTACATTCCTTATAATGTGATAGTCACAAAAAGCGTTTGGGAAATTTTTCCTATTCTTTCAGAGGGGTTGTTTTGCGCATTTTTTTTTTTTTTATATCACAGGGCCGACCCCCCCAAGGAGGGTGGCCCCGAAAAAGAAAAACTTTCACCATCATTCACTCCTCACTTTTTCCCCGAAGGGTGTTTTACATAATTTTTTAAACGCAACTAACACCCCCCCTTCAGGTGCGGGCACGTATTTTCCCACTCCAGGACTAAAGTCCGCCTCCCGGTTTCCCCCAATCCTTCATAATTTTTACTTTGCTCACACTCCAACAGCACGTCAATTAAAAACCATTTGTCCATTCACTCCTATCAAAACACGCTCATGCAGCCTCCTGGAAGCCAAGCCCTCGCACCAAAAAACCCTCCTTTACCCCCCCCTCCCCCTTTTGGCCGACCCCACCCCGCCTTCCTTCCACTACAGAGATACATCTTAAAGTCATTCTTTTTCGCTCCATTCTCTCTAATGTCCAAACCCACCTCAAAAACCCTTCCTCAGCCCTCTGGACAACTTTTTTGGTAACCCGCACCTCCTCCTAAAATTTCCCAAAATACGATTCTCTCATTTTATTCAAAACCACACTTGCCCCAGACATGACATCCCCCACTGCCCCACCTTCTCCTCGCTGCAACATTCATCCCCACGCTTCCCCACCCATATAAGAGGTTGGTAAAACATACTCCAACATTCCCCCCCTTTGCCCCAAGGGCAAAGTTTTTTGTCTCCACAGACTCCAAGTGCACCCCACTCTTTTTTTTTCCCTCATCAAATTTTATGATTCACCTCATCTTTATAGACCCACCGCTGAACGTCCACTCCCAAAATATCTGAAAACGTTCACCCCCCCTCCATACTCCTCCCCTCCAAAATGATATTCAATCTTTCATCACCTAATCTTTTTGTTATCCTCAAACCTTACCTTTCCTGTATCACCTTTAAAAATTTTTCTTTTGCACACCCTACCAAAATTCATCCCCAATCTCTGCAACTTCTCTTCAGAATCACCAAGAGCACAGTGCATCACAAAGAGCAGCTGAGACAACTCCCGCACATTTTTGTGTGATTTCTTTATCTTTTAACTCCACGCCTCTTGCCAAGACCCTCGGCATTTACTTCTCTTACAACCCCAATCTATAAATAATATAAACAACCACGGTGACATCACCATCCAAGTCTAAGGCCTACTTACTGGGAAAAAATTTCCCTCTTTCCTACAACTCTAACCTTGAGCCTCACTATCCTCGTAAAAACTCTTCACTCACTGCTTTCATTAACCTACCACCTTACACCATACACTTGCAACCGTTGCCACATTGCCCCCCTGTCCAAAACCCCTGTCATACGCCTTTTCCAAATCCTAAATGCCACAAAGACCCTCTATAGCCATATCTAAATACTGTTCACTTTATAATGTTTCTTTCACTGTAAAACACCTGTCCACACACCCCCTACCCCTACTTGCCTAAAGCCTCCTTGTTCATCTGCTATCTCTATTCTCCGTCTTACGCTTAATCTTTCAATGATAACTCTACCATACACTTTAACCAGGTACACTCAACAGACTATCCCCCCTATTATTTTTGCACCCTCTTTTTATCCCCTTTGCCTTTATACAAAGGAACTATGCCATGCTCTCTGCCAATCCCTAGGTACCTTACCCTCTTCCATACCATTTATTAAATAATTTCCCCAACTCCACTCCCAAAACTAATATCCCCACCATGCTTTAACATTTCTATCTTTATCCCAACAATCCCGGCAGCCTTAACCCCCTTTCATTTTGCCTACTGCCTCACGAACTTCCCCCACATTCACAAACTGCTCTTCCTCACTCCTACAAGATGTTATTCCTCCTTGCCCTATACACGAAATCACAGCTTTCCTATCTTCATCAACATTTAACAATTCTTCACATATTCCCTCCATCTCCCAATACTCTTACTCTCCATTTTAATAACTCCTCCTCTCCTATTTTAAACTGACAAATCCATTTGTTCACTAGGCTTTCTTAACTTGTTAATCGCACTCCAAACCTTTTCTTTATATATATAATATATATATATATATATATATATAATAATATATATATATAAATATACTATATATATAAATATATGATATATATATATATATAATAAAATATAATACATTATTATGATAAACTTTTGAAAGTGTTCTTAGTGGTGGAGTGAATTATTAATAAGTTTTTTTTTTATCTTGCATTAATCTTTTGTTTAAAGGGAATGATTTCAGCTTCCCTTTCATGATTAATGACAATCAAATAATTTTAATTACCTACCAGGGTGGTAATCAACTAAACCTTCATGAGACTCAGTATACCTCCAGCTACTAGACTGGTGTGTAAACCTGTTATGATCAGCCACTGTTTGCCGCCACACCACTCACAATCAAGGGTTTCGTCATCCTTCTTTTTACCTTCTGCAACATAACGACTAGACGCAAGTAAATTGGTCACCATTAATGATCATAATTTTTCGATTCTCTTTAACATATACAATTCAACTATTTCACCCGAAAAAGAACCGAGAAGAAAAGAGAAATAAAACTCCCAATTCCTACAAGATGGCTAACATTAGAACAAAGCTAAAAATTAATACAAAACACTATAACATCTGGGTTTTGAAAGTTTAATGAGAAAATTATTAATTCTCATGTCTCAAAAAACAATAACCGAAGATAAACAATCACAAATATGAGCTGTCAACTTGCAGTATCCAATTATCTGTGTTTGAAAGGCTTGAAGCCAGTTTCAATGAGCGACTCAAAATTATCACATACAAACTATTACGGGCACAGGCGTGCCTAGTGGCCTGCACACATGGTTATAGCATGATAACCAAGGATAGAAATTGGCGAACGAGCAAATTCAGGGAGAATATTTACTTACATATTTCCCTCACCAAACAGGAAAGCAATAATAGGTATCATATTTACAGAGGAAAATTTGTAGCAGAACGGCAATTTAGCAACAAGTGACACGTAAAAACCGCTTTTCGCGACCAGACCTGGGGTAAGTGGTGCCAAAGTTGATTGACGAGGTACCACATCGCTCAAACAGCTTTGGTGGGTTTATTATCACTGGTGCATTGAAATCAATGGTGTTAGCATAACAGGGGCCACGCTCATTTATCCTCTTACATCTGGTTTAGCTGGACGGGAAACACACCTACCAGCACGGATTTCAACAATTCAAATTTTGTGAACTAATTTAATTTATGACAAATTTGCCCCAAAACGAACTAAACCTAATGGGTACTAACTCGTCCGTAAGATGCATCTACCAATAAATATTACAACCAATAAAAAAGGCGAGTCGAATACATTTAGACCCTAGTGGGTTTAGCGCTTCTTTTTGATCATAATAATAGTCGAAACATTTAATGCTCTTTAACTGGAATAAAAATTGCACTATTTTAACTCACCAATTGGCAGATTTGCGCCTATAAAGAAATTTCACTCTTATCCTTAGACAAATTAGAGGCTTCTTTTGCAAACGTTTAAAACCAGACATCAAAGGGATTTTGGAAGATTTTGGAGCCATTCCAGGATGCAGGGAGTGAGTTCAATAACTTCTGGTCATAGGGCATCTGCACATGCCCATGACTTCCATGAATCTTGTAATAGTTATCGTACATAAACCTTGACAATTTCAAGCCGATCAGATGAGGCATTCTCGTGTTATGAGCGAAATAAGAACGAAGAGTTGAAAGAAACCAAAGAAAAAGTCAGATAACTACTTATAACTCCCCCTTTAAGGATTTCTATTCATTGACTATTAATAAAAATAATAGACATTATTAATAAAAATAAATATTTTACAATTACTTTATTATAGTTATTATTAATTTCATTATCATTGCCAAATCATTGAATTATAAATTGTATTTATAAACATGGCCATTATAATTAATTTATTAAACATGTAATTTAACGTGTTTGGAAATAAAACATTTTTACAATAAACATTTTATTGTCAATTGCAAGAGCTTATTCTAGTTGGATATTCAATAATCACCTTTACTGTGAAGTATGTGAAGGAGCTTTTATGTGAATGAATAGCTGTGTGTGTTTGTATTTTGTGTGAATGTGTTAGTGTGTTTTGTTAGAGTCGCCGGTATAATTGCCCTGCCCGAGCCTTTTCCAAGAGGTGTCCCGGCCTTGGCTCCCTATCGAGGGAGTGTCTCAGATCAATGCCTGCCATGGGAGGAGGTACAAGTACCTTCTCGTCTTCTGGGCCAGCTGTCCCCAGGCCTAGCACCGTTCCCCACCCACACGGTGCTCAGAGGGAGAAGCTAGACACCTTGGGCTGCTACAACACCCCCCTCCCCCATCATTGGGCTCGAAGGTGTGGCAGCTGTATAGCAGCAGACCATGTCAGGAGGTGCAAAGGCAGCAAGCACTACAGGATCCTTTTCGAGCCACACCCCAGCTTTGGGCATTAAGCCCGAGCGCTGGGAAGCTCAAGAATGCCTCTTGCTATGAGTGTTGCTGCTGCTGCTTCACTTGTCCATTGCACTCTTCTGTGTCTGGTTAGTGTGTATGTTTGAATGCGTTTGTGCACGTTTGACTATTAAACAAGTCATCTGCAATAGAACTATTTTGAAAAGTAAAAAAAAATTTGTTCCCAAAGGGAATGTAGTTTTTGGGAATCTACTGTTAAAAAATAATTCGATATTTTCTAAAACCCCCTTTTTAACAAACATAAACAACAAAAAAAAAAAGGGGAAGGTTTTACTCTGACCAATTTCAGTTGTAAACAGAATAGCTGTAGGCACATCCTGTTGTCGAGACGAAATTTTAACTAGGTTTTTTCCCCGTTAAGTAAACTAATTAAATAAATTAAAATTCGGGGTGACTATTCTGTATTGCAAACATTGTAAACTAATGTTATGTTCTGCGATTATTTTTTTTCCTCCATTTAAAATATATCGACGAATTTTAAATTCGCACCGTAAAGCCACACACAACAAAAGGAAGATAGGAACAAGTCATTTTAGCTATTTTTGTGGGCCTGAGAAAAAATTTTTCCCAGACGAATTTTGCAAAAGCTGGTTTACGTTAATGTTTAGACTTTCCGGGGCAGCAAAGAAAATGTCGCGGGGGCTGTGTGGGAAAACCCGTAGCACTGCCAGTGTCCCGTCTCAACTTAAAGGGAGACAACAACAGTTGGGCCCCCCGTCTCCCACGTCCTTCCCCCTCTCATACCGTCTGTCCCCTGTAACTGTCTGAACTGCCCCCCCTCTGCAAAAAATTTCTTTGGCGGTAACCATACTCCAATCCACAAAATTTTTTTGGAGCGGTAAGCGTCATCAAATGATGATTTTGGAACGCCCTCTCCATTAAGGCGCGCAAATGGGATTAAAAGTATAAAAAGCACGCTATATGTAAATCTTTATATTATCTCTTCACATGCTTTATATACTGTTATGTGACTCTCAGCAAATAACAGTGCATCTTAATCCATTTTCTATGGACAGGTACCATTTGACAAGAATCGTGACAGAATTAATTTTATTTTAGTCAGTGTTAAGTCCATAGGGTTTTTTACAGGTGATTCGGAATAAAAAATAAAAGAACCCCTTTAAAATGTACAAGATGGGAAAGAATTGGGATTTAACTACATACACGGACGTATTGCATATATTATTACTTTGGCGTCTACCACAAAATTCGGGATCCAAAAAAAGGGAATATTAATTTTCTTTTTGTACGTATCTTGCTAAAAAGCGACATCACCGTTCAAATGACACTGAACACAGTATTCCCACCTCGTCCTCAAGTGCAGGATAGAAGTCCAAAACCGTTTCCCCCCAGTCTCTGTATTCTCACCCAAGAACATCAAATTCAAAAAATCATTTACTTAACTCTAACACGTTCACACACGCAAATACATACAAAAATGCAATATATGAAATTATCCGACTAAGCTTAAAAACAACTTACCTTACTCACAGAACAAAGTATCCCAAGACTTTTTTTTGAAACACCACCATCTACTACACCCAAAAACCCGGGCCCAGATTAAAGGAGGGGGACACGGCGACGCGCAAAGCCGCTCCTCACAAACTGATTTTAATGATGAAACCGAAGCGGGCTAAACACAAGAACAGATATTTCAATCTCACATTTGCCTATTTTCTTGCACTCGGCGGTTAAGAAGATTCTTCACTTCTGTGATTCTTTTAATGTGATGTTCGCAAGCTTTTATAAAGGGTAGCTACTAAAGAATGAGGGTGAATTTTCCTTTTTCGGGCCCAACCCTTTCTTAGAAGGAAACATTTACATAATTTATTATTTTTAAAAATCAATGCTGAAAAAAACATTTTTTTTTGGTAAAACCAGGTCCCTTCAGCATTAGGTTTGATCGTTATTTATATTAAAGGGGGAAGGGTTTTGAAACCGTGGGTTAAACATGTCTAGGAGAAAGGGCGCAATCAATTTGTAGCAAAGGAGAGGCAGGCCAAAATTTTTTGACAAAGTCCCTTAATAATATAAGGAACCCCCCTTGAGGGGAGCTTTAAAGTTAAAAGGGATCCAAACTAAAGTAAAACTTTTCGATCTAGATAGAGGCCCCTTCTTCGGGTACTAAATGATAGCCCAATTGTATCGTGACCGCTGGTTTATTAGTGTTGGGGGCTTAGGGGTCTGACGCTGAGGAAGGGGGAACTTTTGCGGACATGAAGACTCTCAAAGCACACATTACAATATATCATTGCAGCCGGCCTAGCCGTCTATAGCGCCACACTCAAAGATGATGGACTACGTAGTTATCATGGAAGGCTATGCCGACACTGTGTTAATCATTTTATCACAAAACTGGGGGTTCACAAAACCCCGATATTCTTGGCCAATTATAAAATTTAAGCTACTTTCATTACTGTGTTTATTAACCCGTACAAAAATTACCATAAAATAGTTTTTTTTTCTTACTGTACTATTTCTTACTTTTATCTCAACCAGAAAAAAAAAAAAAAAAAAAAAAAAAAAAAAAAAAAAAAAAAAAAAATCCATTTTTTTTTTTCAATTTCTCTCTTAAAAGTTTACTCTAAATCCCATCTCACTTTAGATAAAAAAATTGAAGTTTCATTGCATTAAGCGTTCCTTTTTTTGTATAACTTAACAATAACTCTGTATAAACACAAACAAAGATGAAGATAGGGCCCCTGGGGACGATCATTTAAGGGCCTTGCATTGGGAGGAGTGTAAAGCCTGGTCCCGCTGGCGGGGCACCTGGGCAGCCACTACCACTTGTCCCCTAGCTCCTTTCGCTGTCTCCCGACTGTCATCCTTGGTATCAGAATCAGTCATTTAACCATTTCTCGTATAATCCCCGCCCGAAAAAAAAATTTTCTTTTCATACCGTATCTATAACTTATTTAAAATTGGTTTGAGAGAGAGATAGAAGATAGATAGATAATAGATAGATAGAGAGAGAAGAGAGAGAGGAGAGAGAGGAGAGAGAGAGTAATACACAATTTTTAATCTAAATTCCCACTTTTTATACATTTTAAAAGTAATCATGATTCCAACACATCATGTCAGGGTTAGACCATTCGGGAAATTTTTAAAGGGTCAAGTCTTATTTTTGATTTATTGAAATTTATTCCTTTAAAAAATTTTAAATTTTTAGGTTATGTAAATTAGGTGGTCTTTTTTTGCCCAGATGGGAAAAACGTAAGGAACCTAAGTAAACAAAGAACATAAGAAAGGAGGATCCTGCAGCAGGGTTCTTCCCAACTGGCAGGTCCTTTACAATCCTTCCTTTTAAAAAATTTTTGCCCAACCCAATTTGAAATCTACCCAAGAAAAAAATTTTGATGATTCTATTTACACATTTGCAGTCCCCTCAAATCCAACCCCTCTCACTCATTATTTTTTCCAACCTAAATTTGAAACTACCCAACGTTTTAGCTCAATAACCCACTAGGCAGAACTGTTCCACTCATCAACTACCCATTCAAAAACCCAAAATTTTCCTATTCCTTTTGAAATAAAACTTTTTCCCAATTTTTAATCCATTATTGTGGTTTTTCCCCTTTGAGAGATATCCCAAGACCTTATTGTATCACTTTTATTAATACCCACTTTCCCCCTTACACACGATCATGTGTCCCCTCATTCTTCGTTAACCCAAAAGAATGCAATTTAAGGGTCTTCAATCTTTCTTTTCATAAGGAAGATTTCTAATGCATGTATTTAAATTTTGCACCACGCGAAGTTTTCTAAAGAATTTATTCCATTTGTAATTGGAGACCAAAAAGCTGCATAATCAGTAGGGGCCTTTTTAAAGAATATAAAGCGTAATTAAAAACCCTCACTCACTTACCTCAACAATAACATCTTTTAAATTTTTTCAATTTGAGGCTGTAGGACGCGTGGGTAGGGGCCAGGGGTTTGGCCCAGAGCGTGCCCCCCTCTGCCGAGTAAACGGGGGCTGCCGTCCACCCGTGTGAAATTGCAGCGATCACCTGCTGCAGGATTGCCGCCCGCAAAAAGGCCTGCCTACACCAGAGCACAGAATTCGACACTTCATTTTACTTAAAAAAAAAAATATTAATATAAATAATATAAATTTTAAAATTGGGAATATTATAGTAGTATAAAAAACAACAATAAACACTAATAAAAATTAAAAACATTAAAAGGTACAAAACCCACAGTTGTTAGTAAGACACATACAACAGTTAGGTACTTTATTTTTTAAACGTTTCGCCCACACAGAGGCTTCTTTTTATCGAGTACAGAAAAGTTGATAGAAGCAGAAGAACTTAAGACATGTAACAGTCCATCACCCTTAAAGTTTTGAGGTGGGGATCCCGGGGAAAAACATTGT
The DNA here is from genome assembly GCF_026875155.1 of Cherax quadricarinatus. Classification (NCBI taxonomy): domain Eukaryota; kingdom Metazoa; phylum Arthropoda; class Malacostraca; order Decapoda; family Parastacidae; genus Cherax; species Cherax quadricarinatus. Next base: position 28,352 of record NW_026506782.1, read on the forward strand.
TCCGTTGTCTGAAAAAAAAAAAATACCTAACTTGCATTGGTCTTACCTAACAAAAATTAAATAATAATACGCCGCCAGAAAAAATCAAGATATATGTACTTACTTCTTTCCCCGCTTGGGGTAACCACTGCGAAAAAGCGACCCAAATTTCCCTGATGTTAGAGAGGGTCTGATACACTTTGGAATCTGACTGTTAAAAAAACTGTTTTAAACTTTTTTCCCCTAGGTTGGCATGTTACCCGTTGAGCGAAAAAATATGCGAGAAAAGGTGGGGCGGAAAATTTAAACCCAACACACTGTATAGAGGGTTTAATGTACCTTGTATATGTATGTTTTGACGAACTGATTTTTTCTGCAAAAAACAAATTTAAATGAATTTTTATTTTGTAGTCTACGTATTATTTACATATACATCAAATAACATGAAAATTACTGCAAAAATTCTCAATATTATCTTTACTAACCCCTTTTTATAACCGTATGGAAAATATACTCAACTTGTTTACGGTGCCTGGAAAAATTAGCATCCAAGGACAAGGAAGGGTTTTTTTTCGACTCTTGTCGACAAAAAACTTGTCGACAAATTTTTTGGGTTTCGGGGTTTTGTAGATAAAGTTTTTAACAAAAATTTTAAGATAAGATTTAATAAACGGATTTATTGCCTATTAAAGATGCTTGTCACACTGGTTTTTTCCTTTGCGTCAACACGCAGCCTTATTCATCTTTAAGTTCTAATGAAAATACCTAAAAATTAAATCTGGAATACCTTTTACAGGGCATGGGGGAACGGGAGTTTTTTTCTTGGGGGGCTTTTTGGTAGAGACGTTTTGATAGGACCTGCCTCGTAGGGCCGTAGGGCCCTTTTTCAGTGTTTCCCACATTCTTATTTTCTTATGTTTTTTATAACTAGAAAACTTCTTTCCCCCCCATAAAACTATGTTTGGGGCCAAACAGAAAAACAGGGAAAATAAATGCATTTTTATAATTTCACATAAAATTTTAAAATTTCTTGTCACAACTTGACGACTGCTTCCGTGTCTCTGGCTGGCCCGGTACTTGGGAGGGGGAGAGCGGGGTGTCAGGTTTTCCCCGTAGCTTGCTCACGAGAAAGGGGAACACCCCCAATCACCAACAACAAACCCACTCGAACTCCCTCAGGGATTGCTTCTTAGTACCCTGTCCAACAGCGTTCCAACACATTTTACTGACTGCATGTTAAAAATGTCATCTTCCGGCTGAGATTAAATCAGAAAATTGTGTTCTTAAAAAACATGACGACTGTTTCCTTTTTGGGTTTCTATTTAATCACAATTTAATTTTTTCTTATTTTAAAAAAGTAGGTGGATTGAGATATCTAAA